>CABFWO010004941.1:0-55820 GCA_902155825.1 Timema genevievae
ACAACGCAGCCACTATACGATCACCACAACAAAAATAGATTGAAGAAATAACCATTCATCCCGTGTTGACCTCATTTTATTTGCGATGCCATTACGATGAGGTGCAGGCTGGCCACGAAGGTGTGTTAGCTGAAGTCCGTTTATGCGCGTAGCAACATAGCCCTGTTGGAATCTTTTGACTTCATTTTGGCGTGAACCATATTTTAAAATAACGCATCACTGATTAAATATGACGGGATTTCTGAAAGACTGCACGTCAACTTCTCGCCTACCGAGGCGGCCCCCTTAAGTGTGACTGAATAAACCTTACTGATCAGTCAAATTGGTAGGTTAGACCCAGCCTTTGGAAGGATGGGCCAGAAAAAGAATAAACGAGTAGTTGGTGTATGGTACGTCATTTTTTTCTCTAAGAACAGGATGCAATTACGTGTTCTATATGGCGATTTCCATTAATGACAACAATTTCTATGTGTTATATCATATTGGATATTATTCCCGAGCATTTATTTGTGTTATGTTCTGTAGAAGTTGATCCAAATCATATGAAGTAGGGGGAAACACTGTTTCTTTACAATTCCCACATATATGCGTCGCACCAATAAAGGTCAAGACTGCGTGGTGGGTTGGGGAAACCAGTCCCTCTGTACATTAGACAATTGTGAAACCGTTCCTGCAGCAACCGTTTTGTTACCACACCCCCTGTGTGCGGTTGCACCGCTTCGCTGGAAGATCTGATACTCGAAGGTAAGATCATGCAAGACACATAATGTTTGCAAATAGGCGTAAAAACGCTCCATAAATTACTTTTTGATACACTGACACTGTTAATGTTGTCGTTTTACCACGATCGTCCTCAATAAAATAAGGGCAAATTATCCCATGGCTTAAAAGAGCAGTCCCCATGGTCACCTTCTCTGAATGAAAGCGGTCTTTCCACGTACTTCTCTGGCCTTTTCCATCCAAAAAAGGCTCATGTCCTCTTTATTGAAGAGACCACTAAGTAGCACATGACATTCATCAGACCACCACCAATTGTCGAATCAATGAGGATATTCATACAGTTTCGCCAGCGCCTGTGTGCAATTTTGCAAGCGCGAACCATAATATATGAAGGATTAAATGTATGGACTGTCTGTATGCGATGTGGTTACGCACTAATATCGTCCAGGATAAGGCAAATACTGGTTATTTTTATGTCAAGATCTAATGTCATGCACCGGGCACTTTGTTTGGGAGATTGCAGAACTTTCTCAAACTCCCGGCCAATAGTGGCATTGGTTTGTAAGCTTTATGGCCATCCTGAATGCCTTTCATCATAGTTTATTACGTACCCCCTCTCCCGAAATAATAGACACGCACTTTAGTGCAGTTTTTTTTCAGTGGTGTTGCTTTGTTGAAAATTTCTCAAAATGACATCATCACACCCTACCAAACTAGGTCCACTACCACGTCCTGTTCCAAAACTTCTGAAGTAATGTTAAACAAACCACACACGTTCTTCAATAAGATACTGGGGCATGTTGATAGGTTCCTTCAGCATTCAGCACCTATAAAAAAATAAGAAACAACAATATTACAATATGACAGGTAAAGTCTCCTGTTTCAGTTACCTTTGTTTATGGGACATCCTATACTTAGCTTTTATCACTTTGTATTATTATTATTATTATTATTATTATTATTATTATTATTATTATTACTATTATTACTATTATTATTATTATTATTATTATTATTAATTATTATTATTATTATTATTATTATTATTATTAATACTATTATTAGCACCGCATATTACTACTCGTTCGGGTTGTACGCACTTACGCTAATGTGTAATTGTAGGGTGATTGTGAGATGAAATGGAGGACCTACCATTTAACGTGGAATCCGAACCATGGTGGAGGCCTGGCATTTCTCACATTCACAAGTTGTAATTAATACACGTCTTGTCAGAGGTGAAGGAAGGGTTTGGCAATCAGATAAATCTGTGCCAGGACCGAGGATTGAACACTCGGACCCCCAGCTAAACATTATTTAAACATCATTTTATCATGCACGAAACAAAACGTAGAAAATATTTTCACAAACTTAACAACTTAACCTTTTAATATTCGAATTATTCTCAATATTATTGATTTAAATGCGAGTTAACGATAACAATATTCTAATAAAAAAATAAATGTTTCCCTAGTTTAGGAATCTCAATTTAGATGTGTTATGACCATCATCCAAAGATAAATATTCATCCAAAGAGAAATTTTCATCCAAAGAGAATATTGTGATTTGCTCGGACCAACAAATAAAGATTGAGCTATTATTTTTAGCCAAAGAGATATATTTTATATAGAAATTTACAGCCATGCAGCAAATAACGATTTCGTGGTGATTCAACAAAGAAGGAAAAACTGAAAATTATCTATGAAAATCGGGTTTTCGTGGAAAACTACTATTTTTTCCGAGATCCTGGACTCCTAACCTTTAAAATAATTGGCTTGTCAAAATCTGTCCAGTCATTTCCTCGTAATTTCTATTACCGGAAACGGGCTTATAAAATTATATATATATATATATGATGACCTACTTAATTTAATAGAGATTAAAAGTCTGTAAGCTAATAAGAAAAAAATAATATTATCTTTTTAAATATATTTTATATTATAATAAAATAACAATAGTAATAAAATTAATAATTTTTTACATATATTTTATTTCATCATAGGCTCCATGCTATTGTCAAGACTGCTAATAACTTAATGCTCTGAACCTCCATCTGATAGCTTCGTCCGGGTCAGGTCAAAGTTATTTAGTTTTAGCGTGGTGGTAAGAAGGATGTGAAGGAGGGATTTTTAACTCTTGCTATATGGGAACCGAGTGTTAGTATCTATTAGCTAGAGCTTACAACGAAGACTGTTTGAACAGTAAATAACTCCGTATTAACGAAATGTGCTATCGTATTTAGGTGAAAAGGGGTTGAACAAAAACCTAATACCTTTGGCAACTTATACAATTTTTACAATGTATTATGTGTGTTAATTTTGAATATTATCGAGTTTGTTTATTTGAAAATAAAACTTATAAATATTCGAGACTTGTCAGAAAAATTGATACTTTTGGACATTTTTAAAAACTGTTGCTTTTGATTTTAAATTATTTAAAATAATACATTATTGTCATAAGAATAATAAAGGTAAATATATGCTTACAAAATATAAGTAATTAACGACGTAATTAATAAAACTAATTTGAAAATAAAAATTAATAACCAGCATAGTAACCAAAAAGTATTTATAAATTAAATAAATAGACTAAAATGAATTGAATGATTGTTTCCCAGCTGATTTCAGCAGAGCTCACATTAGTAAACAACGTTCGAAGCTATGTTTGATTTTTAGTAATTCATTAAAATAAATACCAGGAAACTTAATTTTGCATAACATTTTAGAAAACATTCAAAAACCTTAAATCTTGAGTAAGGAGTGGATAAATATATAAATATGAGTTAAGACTTGATGATTTATTTATAAATTAAAGAAATTATTACTATAAATTTATGTAGTTTTAAGCATGAATAATTGAAAAGGTAGTAAGATGCAGGAAGACACTTGCCAAAAATTAAATCTTAAAAATCATTTGTAACAAAATTTCTGAAAATGTAAATATAATTCATCGAGTATTTATTGAATCTGTTATATGGAAATATGAGTCTATGAAATATTTTTACATTTTCAGAAATTTTGTATCAAATTGTTTTAGATTTAATTTTTATCAAGTGTCTTTCAGCATCATACTACTTTTTCAATTATTCTGAGTTAAAACAACAGAACTTTATAATAAAAATTTATTTAATTTATAAATATAATAATTAACTCTTAACTCGTAACTTTACTTACTAAAACAAAAGTAGGTTTTCAGACCTACTAATATTTAGCTATTACTAAATAGGTTTAAACTTGTCTTATTGTTAGAATTTAAAATTTAACAATATGTTTTATTAAAATTCAGGTGATTTATTTTTTACTAAATATAATTCCCCTCTCCTAATGGAATGGCATTTAATAGAATTTATTTTAACTTAAGTTCACGTCAGCAGTGTGCTCATACAATAATATTGAGGTTAAAGGGGGATAAATCTCTAGTTTTAATATGTTTTTTCTTTGTATTGTATATAACATAGTACATACACCGGGTGAGGTATTTAAGTTTAGAAATCATAATATCCCGAAAGTGATGAATTTTAGAAAAACTTGCTTCGTTCAAAAGTTGTTTTTTTGTTTTTGAGGAGGAAAGAAAATAGCACTAACTATTTTTTTATTTTTTGACGTCTTAAACATGTTAACTTTGTTTTTAATTTAACAATAGATTTTCAGTTAAAAAACCACGTTGATATGTTTAAGACGTCAAAATATAAAAACTAACTATTGCTATTTTCTTTCCCCCTCAAAAAAAAAACTTTTGAACGAAGCAATTTTTTCTACAATTATTCACTTTTAGGTATCCTAACGGTATTTTTTCAACACAAAAAAAAACTTTTGCAAGATTTTTTTATTTAACTTCAATTTTTGAAGATATTTTTAACTCGTATTTCTTATAACACCTTTTATTAAAGAACTTTTATAAAATTATGTGTTTCTGATTAAGTTTAATGCAATATTATTTATAATATTACCTTAATAATTTTTTTAAATGATGTTCTTTATGTAAAACAAAGTCTACCTTGAAATAACATTTAAGACATCCGCCAAATGAAAAATAACTAGTAATTTTCTCTTTATGCCTTAAAAACAAAAATATTTTGTATGAAACAATTTTTTCTTGAGTGCTTTGTTTTAGGAATGTTTTGGTTTCTCAACATGAAACCCATTATATACATATATTCAAAGTATAATACTTCTTCATATATTAAGAGTAAATAGCCAGAGCTATATTAATGGTAATTACTTCAGTTAGATATCATATTCTGAAAATTCTTCATATATGCTAGCCCACTATTTTACTCATTGCTTAATTTGTAGCATGTCGATCAGAGAGATTGACAAGGCTACAAGCAATGGTTAATATTCCGATAATTTATCAAGAAAAATAAGGATTTTTGATAAATACTGTGGCGGATATCTTAGAAGAGGATTAATAATGTCATATTTGCGAATAGATGTTCTAATAAATGTCGTATACCAGTGGATGGTTCCAGATAATATGTTCATGAATCGACCATGCGGCCGGCAAGAAAAAAGTTTAAAGGACGTCTATATTATAATATTTCATAAAAATAATAATCCAGTTTAAACAAGATAATTAAAACATTTATATTTCGGGTAAAGATATGTGTATACAGACTCACCCTATCAAGATGATGTTGGATTTTGTCACCTCGTGGTTAAAGAAAACTTTTCCTAACATGGCGGTCCGGTCTCCAACATGCTTCACAATGCACCAGTGAAGAAATGAGAGACGTGAGTTCTTCGCTGATGTTCCGCGACATTCAAGCGCTCCTGCCGGCGAGAGTGGAAAACTAACCTTCCCCCTTACCCCTCTTGCTGTTTTTCTCTTGTCCCCTCTCTATCTCCCTATCTTTATTCCTTCTCTCTTTTCGCTGTTTATCGTTATATTGTCTGTTCCATTTGAGTTAGAGCTGAGAGCGTATAAAAGCCGAAGCGTCAGTCACTAGTTACTGCATTGCATTAACCAAGCGTTGAAGGGAAGACCTCTACTCTGCCAGACCTCTCATCATAAAGGCCGCGATGGCCATGGAGTATGGATCGTCGGGTCCACCGCCGAGACGACCTGCAGAAAATAACCTCTTCTAGACTTCTCGTCGTCGAAACGCAGTGCTGACCATGCAGTATGGGTCGTCGGATTCACCGCCGAAAACAGCCTGCAGGGAACACTCCCAACACTTAAGTACTCTGTTGTTGTAATCAAGTCCGGAGGACTTGACATTTAGTTTAATGAAACTGATTAGTACATGTCGAGTTAGACATGAGTAATTTTCTTGTTTTAGGTTTTTGATAGTCTAGAAAGACTTGTGTTTAAATTGTGTCGAAAGCGACTTTTGATTGTTATGTTTATTGTGTGTCAACATAATAGTAATTTAAACTTGAATCTTGTTGACTTCCAAGTAATTATGTTTAACTGATTAGATTTTTGGATGTGTCAGTTGACGCTATATTATTCGCGAGTCCCTCAGACGAGCGAACATGTTTTGCTGTATCCATATGATGCAGTCTTAAAATTATAAACCGTGTGCTTTCTTTGTGACTATGTCTCAGCTGTGAGACTTGTTGAACTCCACAAGTTCCATTAAAACGTCCAGTCTCTTTTTGACGCCTTGGACGTTTTGTTCTTTTTCTGGATATACATGACTAAAACCAGGCTGTCTTCTTTGTTTGTAATTCCCAGTTGGGTTTTTATAATTATCTGTGTGTGATGGGTTGTCTAAGCAGTCACTCTTACAGTGCAGTATTAGCTTAGGTGGGCAACCCGTGGAAAGCTCCCTAGTCATAGTGGGGTCCGCGAAGATAATACTTTTGTTTATTTAATCTTTTTGACTCCTGTTGAGTTTGGGTAGGTTATTACTGTTTTTCTGATTCTTTTGATTAGTACTATTGAATGCATTGGCAGTACCTAAAGGGAAAAGGACCAGCCATAGTACCAATTAATTGACAGCCTGTTTTGTAGCCATCATCACTTTATTTACAACTCTTTCAATTGTTTTTTGTTTAACCTTTCTCTAACCACTCTTTGAGCAAAATTGTTTAAAGCCCATGTGTATTTTGATCTCTTTGTATTTATTTGTAAAGTAACTTTTTGATTTTCTCCAACAGACCACAGAACCAAAGTCTGGGTCCAATCCAGTTCTCACTCCAACTGAGAATGAACCCTTTTAAGGATCAGCAGAATCCAACCAGTCAATTTTCTAATCTTGCACCTTTATTGTAAAGTTCATTTATTCTTTGTTGTTTCCAATAAATCTATTATTGTTAACTTTTCTATTATTTATACTGAAACTGTACCACCTTTGCAGTGTCTATTGCACACAATTGACAATCGCGCAGAGCCCTTAGGTACAAATTAATAATATGTTCAAAATGTTGTGAATGATCTACACTTAACTAATTTGAAGAGTACATATCCTGTGTATTAAAAACCTTTCCATGATTGTTACTTTGAAAACAGGGAGCTGGTATCAGAAGAGAGGGGTGGATACCAAGCACCCCCTGAGCATACCACTGGTTCATGTCAATATTGATCTTTAAGCTTGTGAGCTAAGTAAACCACTGATTGCTGAATGTTCCTACAAGAACATGATGAGCTTGCACGGCAAGGAACCGACAGGATTGAGGCCGGTTCTAGTCCCGAAATTGGCGTTGTTTTCAACAGTTGTGGTTTTAGTAGGTGGAGGAGGAAGGGTAATTTGATTATGGAACTTTTTGAACAAAGGGTTGAAAAATTTGTTCGTCTAAAGATATGCATTCAATTCTACAGCCATAATATGTAACAGCTGTGAATAAAACAGGTGCATAAAAAACACCAACCATTATTTTCGGTACTGTATAAAATCAAAACATATTTTCCAAAACTTTCTCAAGTCTGATTAGCTCCTAAATAACTGAAATAGCTCTCAATTCTTTAACAAGGATTAAGTTTTTGGCATCGGGTTTTGACTACTAGTTCGGTTTACTCACATATTTACAATAAAAATGTCACAGGTGATGAAAGTGTAATTTTGAGGAAATGTGGTGGAATTTGGATTGGGGGCGGGAAGGAATAGTAAAAAGATTAGTAAAAATAACCTCATTGGGCCAGAATAATCAAACCCTTACCTTCCTATCAACTGTAAATTAAACCATACGAAGTTGAAGGATCGTCCCGACCACGTACTGATGCTGGTAGAGAACATTAGAAATAAATCTTTTTTTATATATATTTAAAGACTGAGTATAGCTAAGCGCTGTATCCACTCCGAGTAGTATGTTTTATACTTAAACAGAAAGTTGTAGCAAGCTACTTAGCTGAAAGTAACACGTGAATATAACCCAGAAATGATGGAAGTTACTTAGCTGACAGTAACACATGAATATAACCAAGAAATGAGCGAAGCTACTTAGATGAAAGTAACACGTGAATATAACCAAGAAATGAGCGAAGTTACTTAGCTGACAGTAGCACGGGTATACAACCAAGAAACGAGCGAGGTTACTTAGCTGACAGTAACACGAGTATAAAACCAAGAAATGAGCGAGGTTACTTAGCTGATAGTAACAAGTGAATATAACCAAGAAATGAGCGAAGTTACTTAGCTGAAAGTAACACGTGAATATAACCAAGAAATGAGCGAAGCTACTTAGCTGACAGTAACACGAGTATAAAACCAAGAAATGAGCGAGGTTACTTAGCTAATGGTAACACGTGAATATAACCAAGAAATGAGCGAAGCTACTTAACTGAAAGTAACACGTGAATATAACCAAGAAATGAGCGAAGCTACATAGCTGATAGTAACACGTGAATATAACCAAAAAATGAGCGAAGTTACTTAGCTGGCAGTAACACGTGAATATAACCAAGAAATGAGCGAGGTTATTTAGCTGATAGTAACACATGAATATAACCCAGAAATGATTGAAGTTACTTAGATGACAGTAACACGTGAATATAACCAAAAAATGAGCGAAGTTACTTAGCTGACAGTAACACGGGTATATAACCAAGAAACGAGCGAGGTTACTTAGCTGACAGTAACACGAGTATAAAACCAAGAAACGAGTGAGGTTACTTAGCTGATAGTAACACGTGAATATAACCAAGAAATGAGCGAAGCTACATAGCTGACAGTAACACGGGTATATAACCAAGAAACGAGTGAAGTTACTTACCTAGCAGTAACATGAGAATGTAACAAGGACACAAGTATGACCCGGCACTACTGGAGAGAGTAATGAAATTAAGTGATTCAGGTTAGAAGTTAATACTGACACTTCTCAGACAAAATTCCGGGCTTCCTAATGGTCCAGGAGATAAAAGGACTTGAGACTAACATGGTTCTAAGAATGGAGGAGTTGCTAAGTTATGTGTAGGCCCACCTACAAATTATGTTTTAACGGTGGAGACATATAATTTTTTTCACCTTCATACTCCGAAATGTGGCATTTTACAACTCAATAGTTTTTAAAGAACACATACTTAATATGGTAAAAGGTTTGGGGTGGAGTTTAACGTATCCTCCTCTTCTCAATATATTCCCCCCTCCTCAATCCCAAACACAAATATTTTGTCTTGCACCGTTTTTTAGCCCAATCATGAGTTTTACAACTTGATAGCTTAGCGATAAAAACAAATTTAATATGTCAGTTATTTTGGATCAAAGCTAAGTGTGGAAATATTTATTTTGTATTGTGTAGCTATAAATGTCTTGTTTTACATAATTGTTCTTCCCTGCCCCTTGTCTCCTCGACAATTCCATCTGAGGGGCTAAACTTGGAATACCTGAGGCCTGTGTAGGTAATTTGCGGCCTAATCTTGACATCGTGTACGAGTTTCGGCCCACTCACTTTAGAGAGAGGTATGAGTTGCGTCCACTTAATTAGCAGTGTTCTTTCTATCGTGCTGTCTTAAATTTCAGATAGAAATTATCATTGTCTCATGTCGACATCCCTCGTAATATCCAAACTTCCTCAATTCCTGTCGTTCAATGGTTTTGGCAAAAATTTCAAGGTTTGTTAGGCTAGGTTAGGTTAGGTTAGGTCAGGTCAACAGCCTGGGCCACAATTTTTACGTGGCTATAAAAATATGGAGACACAATTCACCTGTCTTTTTAGAGGTAAACAACTCGTGAGGTCGCGACTCACCTGCGGCTCCTGAGGAAGAATATTGGCTCTTATGTTAACTTGAATGAAAATATTAATCTTATATTTGTCATATTTAAACAACCATTAACATCAATATAACTGTAATTATTAATTGTTGGACCTGAAAGGGGGATATGGAGTTTAACATGGCGACAGTTGTAATTTATTAGGATTACCTAGGGGAAATGAGATTCTCCCATTATCGTTAAGCTAGTCATGGACAGATGGGTGGTTCTGATGTTTACCCTATTTTATAAAGTCTCGTGTAGCAAAACAGGTAGGCCTAAATAACAGCCTCATTATTCACTGTTTGAATAGATGACTGATGCAGACACATTTTAATCAATCTTCATTCAGTGAGAGCGACAACAGACGTGGTTGTATCTTTATGGAAGAGCTTCAAGGACTGTTTACTAAAATATTATGTGTTGTTGTACAAGATTATAAGACAATAATTGTTAATTACATTTGGGTTTTAATTGATTTCCAATATTTTGTCAATTTTATATTATTTTTAAAATAAATATAACCCAAATAAAAGTATTATGTTAATTTGTGAGGGATCTACATTAATTATCCTGTTAATAAAATAATCTAGCCAAAAATTAGATTTAAAAACTCCTAATTTAAATTACTTATATAATGTAGCTTTAAGAAAAGAAAAATAAGAATAAAAGCTTACATTTTATTTAAATTTATTTGTTTTTCGTATTTCAATCTGATAGTGGTAAAATATTAGTTTTGGTTTAATTCAGGCATTGTGGATAAAATCTATCTACCTTTGGTTTAAAATAGATTATTGATCTCTGCGATCTATACGATAGTATGTTAGACATGGCCTGGCTATCACAAACTAACTTTTAACTAACATATTCTGAAAATTGAAAAATGACACCTGGACACGGGAATCGAACCCGGGACCTTTGGCTTAGTACGCCAATGCTCTAACCACTGAGCTATCCAGGATTCGTCTCGTGCCCTGGGTCATTCTTCACTCATATTTTAAGGCAGAGTCTATGATGGACTTAGCGGAAATCGTCGGCTACAAATATGTGATTATATTAATATCACGAGCCATCGGATAACGCAGCCATCTGCGACTCGGTAGTGGCACGGGACGAATCCTGGATAGCTCAGTGGTTCAGTGGTTAGAGCATTGGCGTACTAAGCCAGAGGTCCCGGGTTCAATTCCCGTGTCCAGGTGTCATTTTTCAATTTTCAGAATATGATATCTAGCTGAAGTAATTACCATTAATATAGCTCTGGCTATTTACTCTTAACTTTTAATTAGATATCTCGCAGTTTTTCAGTGAAGACATATAAAAAAAAAGTCACCTACTGTCTATTAGTGGCAACTAATTTGAAAAGTTTTATGACTATAACAACCATATTATGTTTAAAAAATTTTTTGTTTCTAATATCAAAGTTTTAGTGTTTGCTTTTTCTTTCTGGTGAGTATGAATATAAGCCATACAAAATTTTTCGTAGTACCATTATATTTACAGCCCCACCCTGGTAAAGGTGATATAGTTAAAGGGGTGGTTGAAGTTACACCAACTTTAGTTCACTCCTGCATAATATTACCATTCAAAGTTCTGAAATAATAAACTACCTTAATTTTAAAACACGTATCTAAGTGGAAACTATAAATTTGAATGTAAAAACTTTATCATAAAGTGTTCCGGGGCAAAGGTCTTCACGAACACAATTGGACACTTGACTAGCATGTGAAAATGCTATAACATGAACAAGCTCTAATGTTCCAGTAGCTAGCTTCGGTTTTAGATTATTGCTAGCAATACTAGAGTTCAATATTTTAGAAAATATTTAAAATAACCTTACTATGGTAAAGAGCTTAGTTTAAATATAAAATAAGACTTTAATTTCAAGGTAATGTCTGAAAATTATTTGACTAGAAACCAATTTTAATGATACTGATAAGAAATCTACAGAATAATGGGTTATAAAAAAGGTAGTGAAAAGTGAAGTAATAAGCAATTACAATATATAAATATAATTTGAAAGGTTATAAACAAACCAATTGAATAGATACAAGTTGGTGTAAAAAATTATAAGTTTATAATTTACCTGAAATATAAAATGATAAAGATTATTATAAATTATTGAAAAATTGATAGTTTAAGACATGCGAAAAAATAAATAATCTTATAATGTAACATATTAAATATTAATTTAAAATTTAATGTACAAAATTATAGTAGACTACCCAATAAAATATATTTTTAAGTTACATGAAAACACAAAAGTTTGAATAGTGAAAGAGATTCTGAATAAATTTGTGAATGTAAGTATATGTATATTAGTTCAAATAGGTGAGATCTAGAATCGAACTAGTAGCAATTAAGATTAAAAACATTTTATAATAAAATATGTATAAGTATATTTATAAGACAAGTAATATATGGTACAAAAACATTGGAGAAATATTTTTTTTTAGATTTCTTCAAAGTTCTTGTACTATTATATTGATTGAATTTTAAAATTATTAATACATATTTTATCATAAAAATTTTGAATTGATTCACTAATTTGGAACAATGAAACACTTTTTCTATAAATAATGATAAATCCATTGATTTTCATGCAACCATCCTTAATATTTTTACAGTAATTATAATGCATCTCATACAATTCTATGACTATTCCTAGTGTGAAGTGGTACGACTTCCTAGACCTAGTTCAAATGACGCTGATCGAGTCTTGGTCATGTTGGGAAGTAGAAAGAACATCAGTCAGTATATTACAGAAGGGTTATGACCTTGTCGCTCACGACTTGGTAGATCACATGTGCGCAAGTAAAATGGTATTTATATTTGGCATTCTTGATCCACATGGAGGTTGATATAATGTGCGTTATGTGTACCCGGGCGAGAGGTTGTGTGGATCACAACAAGTGAGAGTAAAAAACCCGTCCGCAAAGTTCCATCACTATGTTTAATGATTTGGTTTTGCGTGATTAGAGAGTATAAAACACATCTGGCTCATTATGGGGATAAATGGAGGACATTGACGCCACCCCGGCACCTTCTCCTGGTACTCCCTCATCCCCCGGGCCCACCTTCCCTCCCCCCTCTTCAAGAATAATATATTACCTATCGTTTAGATCATAGGATATAGGAAAATAGGGTTCTATAAAAAAATTACCCTTCACCACCTTTCTTCCAAACCAGTAGATATCAAAAAGGAGGACCAACAACAATACATTATACAAAATGGCACGCAATAAGAAGAGCTCTCCTTTGACAGACGCAATACAGAGAGTGTATGTGGCAGCGGGGCTTCCCCTCAACCACCAGTGGTTGATATCCCCGACGTGTGGTCGTTCCTGAAGGAAGATTGGTCCAGTAAAATAATCCAAGATTCCTCAAGATCTAGAAGAGAACATTTTAAAAGATATTTGGGACAAATATTTAGCAGAAGTAAATTACCTTCTCAACTTGGTTGAAGACACAAGCCAAGAAGATTCACCAATCGTGGAAATTGTAGAGCCAGTTGACTCACTGGCAGCCCCAATCACGGAGCTTGGAATTGACATTGTATATGAAATTGAATAAAACCCTGAGGCACCAGTATGTGTGCCTGATATGTAACCCGCAAAATGGCACAGATTCAGGCTCAACAGAGTCTCCGGTGATTCCAACAACGTCATGGACGATGACCCCGAAGATCAAGTGGAAGCATCCCTAGCACCCAACATTAAGGTGCCACCATATGACCTGAACTGGAACTGGATATAGATGCGTATGTATATATCAGCAGGGCAGACCAAATCTACGAAACCTTGGCTGTACCTACAATTCGTCCTATCCCTTTCCATGGGAAAAAAAATATATTCAAGACGATAACCTACAGAGCAATCCTGCCCATACCTCAAGACTAACCGAGATACTTCCTGAAAACAACACCTACCAAAATTGTAGATTAAGTGGTTAAGAATTGGATTGACACTGGACTTCTACTCCCAAGGAATGACATCAGTGACTCGTTTCCATAGTTTGTGATCCAAATCAACGGACACGCTGAGGGTGATACATGACTTATCCACATGGACTGAGTGGTTCATCATGCCTAAGTTCCCCTTGAAGACTGCTGGCATCACGCTTACAAGCATACCTGAATTTGCATGGCTCTGAATAATTGACCTTTGTTCAGGTATCTTCCACATCCCAGCTTCCACGGACTCTCAAAAATTCCTAGGAGTATACTATAGAGGAAGAAATTATAGCTTTACGAATATTCGCTTTGGTCACGCCCTTTCCCCAGCTATTTTACAGTGGATTATGTAGGTTCTAGAGAGAATACTGCCAGGGGGTTTCAATTATCTTCTACCTAGAGGATTTTCCGTTCTTCCCCAAGGACAGCCAGCTCCTGTACCAGGTGCCAGATCTGTTAAAACCATGGGATTCAGGCTCAACCTGACAAAGTCTTCCACAGAACCCACTCAGCAGATAACATATTTCAGCCTGAGACTGCACACCATTCGAAGAGAACTGGAACTTACACCGGCCACTATCACCAGGACACGGTCCTTCCTTCACCACACTCACCGTGGCCACTGGAAAGATTTGGAGAGGATATCCGGTTACATTAGCTAAATTGGACACAAACCTCGGATGGCCGGGTTATGTAGTAACACGTGTCCACCACACACTTACAGCCTTCGCATTGCGTCTACTAGAACTACCCAACTGGCATATATGCAAGTGGTACAGGCCACAACTCACACCTGCGACAGTTTATCCAACGCTACCCCAAGGATGGCGAAAGCCTTCTCACCAGACCTCCAGATGTTGGCAGTAGAGAAGTTCACGTAGTGCTTGGAAATCAACATGGTGGAGATGGTCACCGCCATCATGGCAATGTGCTGGCTGCATCGAGAAATCAACCCAGAAACCATCCTTATTAGGGTCAACAACACCACAGTAAATCACGGTTTGGTTACTGACAATAGTTATTATTCAATAGTGTAAGCTTGTGCCACCTACACCTATGGGCAATGCATTGGATGCGAGATATCCAGATCGATAGCTTCTGGGTGCAATCTGAGTTGAGCCCTCCGGTCAATGCATCCCATATAGAAACACTCCAATCCTTGCAGCCAGACCCAGATATGATTCCATTTATGAGTCAATTCAATGTACACACAATTTAAAATGTAGGCCTATTGTATCCACTGTAAATAAGTGTGACAATTTGAAACAATAAGGGCCCGGATTTTGATGATATATCACTATTTTTTTTAATCCCTTGCAATGCTCATAAGTACATAAACTCTGTTCATTATCCCCTTCTTGTAGAAATGTTTATTTAATTGGTCATTTTTGGTAATTTTGAATTTTAGATGATTTGCTTTTTTTGGTCATTTTAAGGCATTTTAAAGAATTTTTTAGGCAATTTTACGCATTTTTCTGTCATTTTAAGCTATTCATGTTGAATAAGTATATTTTTACTACCATTGTTAATGCATTTTTTAGCCTAACCCTGTTGTCTAAATGCGAAGATAATGTAGACAATGAACTTGTATCCTCTTTATTTGTTTGGTTGTTAAATACACATTCCTGGTAAGATTGCAAATTAATCTGGAAGGAGTCATGTTGGGAGGGGAAAGCTATTACTTCTGAAGCACATAATTGTAAATCAATATTGTATTTAGAAGAATGGGTGAGTTGAGTTGTTAAAGGCGTTTAATTTCCAATGTATTTTTTAGCTTACATTTTTGTAAAGCACAAATTTGATTTATTCGTGTGCATTTATCACGACTCTTTGTTAATATTGTTGGATCATATTTTTTGAAAATTTGAAGTATTTTTTTAAAATTTAAAGGTCAGTTTGTAGGCAATTTCTCATAATTCTTAAGTCATCAAAATTCGGATCCTGGTAATAATAATAAATGCAATTTCGGCCCTCCTCCTCGATGTTAGCTGTCCTCCCGGTCCTTCCCTGGTTCAAGCGCACCATTTTCTATAAAAGCACGAACTGGGGGGTAACAGAATTCCGTCACTGTCAGGAAGGAGGACCAATAAGTGATATAGCGATCATTAACTAAAATTAAGATATACATAATGCACTTGAACTTGAAAAATATTAGGCCTAATATGCATGGTCAATCATAAATAGGTGATAAGGGGGGGCTTCAATCCCCCACATCACTCTGCATTTTTTTAATTTGTGTGAAAAAATCAATGGTACTTTTGTGTTTTGCTGCAATTTGCTATTAACAACTTTGAATAATCAATATCTGAGTCAGCTTACAACCCGAACGGGTATTAAGGCACAGTGATAAATAATAATAATAACCGAGTTAATAGAGATTAAAATATAAAATATAGATCTCCAATTTCATATTCAGCAGCTTTTTTTTTCATGTTATTCTGTTCAATAAAATTGTGAAAAATATGTTTCTTTCAATAGTTTTAGCTACTATTACATATTATTTTTCGTTAATTTTTCAGAAACTTTTTTTTATTTTGAAAAAATTTACTCATGAAGTTCATATCTCAGAATTATGTTCAGATGCTCTAAAACTCCCTCCCACAAGGTTAAGTTCCTGGAATTTTGTTCTCAAAGAGGAGGGTGCCACACCCCCAGCAGATGAGACTCCAGTCCTCCCCCATTTGGAAACCCCACAAGGACACCCTTGCTAATAATTATATCAGCAATAAGGAGGAAATTACTTATAAATTTCGCGAAACCATATTTTAAGGTTTTAACAGGCAATCAAAAGTTCAAGCTACATAATTATATTCGTAAGAATGATAGTACAATTTCTTTATTTTAAGATAATTTTGAAACAAGAAAGTTATAAATACTTACACACCAAGGAGTAGTTGTGTGAATAAAAGATCGGCCCCCCTAGGAATCAATACGACACCTTCCATCTTCCTTCACCGAAAATCACTACCGAATCTGGGCATTGATATAAGTTAAAACAATATGAGTATCTACGTTTTTATATAAGTTAATAATAATAATAATAATAATAATAATAATATTATTATTATTATTATTATTATTAGCACCGCGTCTTACTACCTGTTCGGGTTATACGCACTTACGCTAATGTGTAATGGTAGGGTGATTGTGAGATGAAATGGAGGACCTACAATTTAACGTGGAATCCGAACCACGGTGGAGGCCTGGCATTCCTCACATTCACAAGTTGTGATTAATACACGTCTTGTCAGAGGTGAAGGAAGGGTTTGGCAATCAGATTTATATAAGTTAAACATGAAATAAACCAAGGAGAAAAAAGATAAATTATTCCTTCTAGTGTCACTAACCCCGAGTTCCGTGGCTCTAAAGTGTCAGGATGGGCTTTGTGGAATGGATAAGTAGTGGCAATTAAATGTGGAATTTGTTTAATCTGGTTTATTTAAATAAATTAATTAAGCTTATAGTGTATAATGTGATGTAGCATTTATAACTAATTGATATAGTTTAGAAAAGGTACTCATTCTGTCAATATCCCTACTCAGCAGTCCATACCCTGACCTATCTTAGATGTTATAACCCTAGCTGGTGTCGAACCCCAGACCACCCAAAGCTGCGCTGTTGTTATCTAACTCCGACTTCCAATATGGTTTGGGGCGTCCTCTTCTATATAGAACAGTGACTCAAACTGTAGAATATCCTCCCCGCAAGTTAGTTAAACTTGGTAGCTGAGTATGTAGAGCACTTTAGACTAGCCCCTAACAACTGGCGTTCTTCTGTCCACCCCCTCTCCTTGCTCTTAAGGTCCAAAACACACCGTCATGTACATAAAAAAGAAGCTGTTCCTCCTAAGATACTAGTTTTGATAATGCTCTATGTTATGCTACTTGGCAAAACAAATGATGTTTAAAAACACGACCTATAATAGTCTGAATACTCGACTGCTAAGTCAAGAGGTATGATAGTGTGAGTTCACTAGGCTTACGTCATACTTGCATGCTCTAGATTGACACAGGCTGCAAGCTATGACAATAGTTTGATTAATTTACCAACAAACTAAAACGTACTTTAATAAAATGTTATTAGACTTTTAGCAATAAGACAAAAAAAGAAATCCAGCTAATGTTCGTGATACTTGACAGAGTAAATATTGCATGTGTAAAGAATGTCAACTACTCGGAGAATTAAGGGGTAGATCAGTGATATACGTGATCAATCGTTATCTTGACGTTCTGGCATGTACACTTGCACCCACACACTTGACTGCCACAGTCTATTCTTAAAGACAGCTCTCAATAGCTAACAGTCGGGTGCAGATGACTAATAAATAAATAACTTCATTTTTTATAAATATATATTCTAGGCAGCATGACCCGAGTGAACGCTGAGCCTGTAAACCTTCAATGTTTCTTAAACTTCCCAGGTATAATTTACCATTCATCTTATATATAATGACTAGATACAGTTAAAAAAGATGTTATTATTAGATCGGAATGCTTTATGAACCAATAGCGTTAACACAAAAACGAAACTTCAATTAAGTCTTTTTATAGTAAATAAAATAAATCTTTTAAATAAAAAATAATTCCATGAAGTAAAATGTTTAGCAAATAAGTTGATTTACATAAATTAAAAACTAAATGCAAATAACAATGACCTTAGATCCCATCTGATTGAGAAAAACCGGCAGGGCTTTGTTTCATAACTAATTGTGCTGAGACATGAACCAAATCATAATAATCTAATATCCTTCTCACAAAAATTCTCTGAGCCAAATAAATGTAAGGTATGGAGCCGTTACGTAAGTTGTCACCAGCTGACAGGGAAAGCAATAAAATAAAATGCCATTAATGATTAAAGCTAGGTTCACAACAGCCAAGCGAGCCTATCTCCAAATTCCTACAATTAATAAGTTTATACCCTTAGGAAATGAATTCTAATCTTTTCATAGTTGTTAACATTACAAAAGAGATCCAATTGTTGTACGAACAATTTAATTCTATAAAAGACAAAAAATAAGATTATGGCCGGTTTCACGCGACGTGAAGACACCTTAACTCCTAACACGTCCTAAACGTACGCGCCCAAAGGGGTTAACTAGGATACAAGCTAAGTTGTACCACCAGAACAAACCTTCGGTGAGAGAATAACAGTTACTATGTGCAAAACCAAACAATTGAAGTTAATTAGTTGTCCCCTAATTAACGATAATAAACCCTGGATAAAAATTAACCATAGTTTATCCTTACAAACAAGGTAATAAAAGATTACCCTCATACACTATTTTGAGAGAATAACAGAGCTACTAAATGTAAAAGCAAACAATTGAAGTTAATTAGTTGTACGCTAATTAACAATAATAGACCCTCGATAGAAACCAACCATTGTTTATCCTTACAAACAAGGTAATAAAAGATTACCCTCAAAAACTATCCCCATTCAAAGATACTATTTCCCCAAGCCTACCATCCTAGAAAAAATTAACTATCTTGTTAATTATCTAGAAAAACATATTTGAAATAGTGGCCCAGGGCACACACAAAATGACTTACATGTTCTGAACGTTAAGAACCTCGTAAAACGAGCAGTATACTATTTATATTGCCTAAAGAGAATTTTGAAAAGATGTATTTATTATAAGTTAAATAAAATCGA
The DNA here is from genome assembly GCA_902155825.1 of Timema genevievae. Lineage (NCBI taxonomy): Eukaryota > Metazoa > Arthropoda > Insecta > Phasmatodea > Timematidae > Timema > Timema genevievae. Next base: position 19,452 of record CABFWO010004941.1, read on the forward strand.
AACTAGAATTTTCTTACATGATTAGATGTCCACCTTGGACGAGATTTGATCTACGAGGGAGTGTCGTCTTAACGGTGGACCAGGTATTTTATTAACTTTTCTAATAGGGGGGGTTGTAGAGTAGTTGACTATAAGAAGATATAGCATCACGTGGTACCATGTCATAGTTCGACCAATCAACGTTCTCTTGTTCCCTGAGAAGTTGCACGTCCGCCAAACTTTCCTGGAGAGCACTTCACGGGGGTGGGAGTGGGGGTGGGGGGTGGAAAGGAGAATCAATGTCCACTCACTCTCTCTCTCTCTCTTGCGATGTGGGTTTTTGTATCGATGCCAGGAGTTCCACCGAGGCCTATTCAACGAGAAGATACTCGCGTTTTCTCGGGAGGGGATGCCGTGTTGGACGTTGTATCGTTTCATACGGTACACTCTAGTCGGCTTACCGAGAGGGGTGCGTATGTTCGATAGTTTAGGACTTTCAGTAGTTTTTTTGTATAATGTGTTTACTTTATTTTTACCTCTTTTGACAAATATTACGGACACCTAATCAACTTTAAATACAAGGTGGGTAAAGTGTTGTTAAAATGGTTTCAAATAAGCGTGCTAAACCAACAATTCACAGTGAAGGATGTGAAATTATTGAAAATTTAATATATTTTTTAGAGTGAAAAACTTTCGGGACATTATAAGCACCCTGTTGAAAGGGTCACAAAACTTGCAGCAGAAGCTACAGTAAAGTTAGAGCGTACTATTTGTAAAATTCTAAAGGAAAGAAGTATGGCAAGTGTGACACAAACCAAACTTTCAACTCCAGGAAAAAAAGCACAAAATCAGCAGCAGAAAAATGTTTATGATGATTTTGATATGTGTGTCATTCGACTACGTTTACAGAGGCTCTTCATTTTAAAAAGGAAGTACCAACTTAAAATAAATTAACAGCCCTATTAAAAGAAGAAATCAATTTCACTAGTATCAAAGAAACATTGAGAAGAGCATTGAAAAAATGGGGCTTAAGTTTAAAAAGTGTAATAATAAAATACTAATTTTAATGGAGAAAAGCAAAATAGTTGCATGGTGGGATATCAATTTAAGAAGAATGAGAGAAAATTATAAATTAGGGGACTATAATCGTCCTGTGGTATATCTTGATGAAACCTGGATTAATCCCTCGTACACTGTGAGTAAGTGTTGGCGAGAACCAGAAACAACAGGAGTATTGAAAAATTATGGTGCAGGACAGGTGTATTATTGTCCATGCAGGTTCAAAGCAGGGATTAGTATCAAATGCATTTCTTATTTTCAAATCAAAAACAAAAAGTGGTGACTAACACAATGAGATGAATTTTGAAAAATTGTCTAAGTGGGTGAAGGAAAAACTTATATCTAACCTTTATAAAAATAGTCTAATAGTAATGGACAGTGCACCTATCAGACTGTTCAAATAAATAAGCCACCAACAATGGGATTACAAAAGGTTGAAATGCAGCTGTGTCTGGACAATACAATATTGAAAATAAGGAACAAATGACGAAAAGTGATCTCTTGGAGCTAGTCCGCTGCCAAAGAAAGTCTCCCAAGTTTTACATAGATAATTTATTCGAAAAACACGGGCACAGTTTTATTAGGTTACCTCCATACCATTGTAACCTTAACACTATAGAATTGATTTGGAACACGGTGAAATCTCTAGTAGCGGCCAAAGATGTTGCTCAAAGCACTTTAGAAATAATAACATTTAACAGACGAAACAATCAATAATATCACTGAGAAGGATTGGCAACAGGGTATAATATCACACGTTAAGAAAGAAGAAGCTTATTACAAGATAAAATAAAGTCTGATAGAAGAAGAAATATAACAATTTTTTATTTCTTATGAAGATAAAAGTGACAGTAAAGTTGGAAGTGACAGTGGCAACATTAGTACGTCAAGTAACTGCGGTAACAACACTGACGGACAAATATCAGGTGTAGAGGACTTAATTTAGTACGTAAGTTAAGTTAGAACTACTTATATAGTCGACTTAAGTATCAGAAGTTTCTTATTAGCCAAGTACCACCACTTTGTCCTGTTTGCCATTTGGTACTGACTGTACTAGAGTGCTCCTCTTACCCCGCCACCTTTCATACTCTAGAGCGATTACAGCGCTTGACCACGAGATGTTTTCTGTGTTGAGTAGTACAACAATGTGTGTGGCTCTGGCTCTTGCTGCAGCTCTGGTAAGTAGTATTCTTGCAAACAATCAATTGACCTGTGCTTGTGTTCTTTACCGGATTAGCTTGTCTGCCCCTGTAGGCATGCTGTTAACTTGTCCACGACCTTTGTAGAGACTCAATTAATTAAAGCTGTGAGGATCAATTTAATCAACTCTTGTTACACATCTACAAACACCAAAAACAAAATAAATAGATATTCTGTAAATATTTGATTGTAGTGACCTAAAAATCTATCACCGCTGTGGTGTGTAAAATAAATAATATTAAAAGGTGTATTTGTTTTTGGTCTATCAATATAATGAGATACTTTAGATTGTAGCATTTGCTATAAAACAATAAGAAATGAGACAAAGGGGGATGAACCACTTACCCCATTTCACCGTCCCAGCACCTCACGACAACGATTCAGCAACACAACAAAACACACATCCGAGTAAGACCGAGGTGCGTAATGAACTGACCGAGCCCACCCAAGTTCGAACGGCGACCGGTAGAGGTCACGGGATAGTGGAACATTCCAGAGAGTTTGAGAAGTGAAGTAAAGCCAGTTCTAGTCCATCGGAAAATAATCTCAAACAATGGAGTTCGTTCTCACAGCTATGTTTGTCATGCGTATCCCCTCCTTCGTGACCCAATTACGTTCCTCCTACCTTGGTCCTCGCCTCCCCATTTTTTGGGAGGTTTAAGCGTATATAACGCCGGTATGGCAACATGACCGACACTCTTGGACTTGACTCTGGATAGAGGAGTATGTAGCCTTGGCTGTGCATATTTAAAATGTAAGAAAAAAGTTAACGTTTCGGCTTAGATTATTTGTAAATAATGTAACTTTTTCAAAACTCATCTTTTGGCCTATTATTTTTTAATTAATATAATCTCTTATCAAAGATTGGATTTAAATTTGATTATAGTTAATGTTATGAGGTTGTTCAAAGACTATTATAATAAACTTAGAAATTAGGGCTAAGATCGATACAATATATCGAATATTTAATATTGCTAGTTGGTCTGGAAGATAGATGGACAATTTATTCTGTAATAAGATCTGATGACTCAGTTTGTTTATCAATAATACTTTTTGTGAATCTCATCCTATAGGCCTATTTAGCTATTATGGAAAATATTATTTAAAATTTAAAATAACATTATATATAATCTAGATCTTTCTTTAATATTTATTCGCTGAGGATTTTGTCTTCTTGAAAGAGGAATCAATTAAGGCTATTTTTTTGATATTGATTGATGAAAAAAGCCTCAATAACTTTTGGTCTTACTTAGAATCCTATCAGATTCAAATTTTTATTTTTATATATTTACGACTGTTTGAAATACTCTAATAAATTTGTAAATAGAATTATTATTAATATGGGCTATATAATGTTATTTGGCGAGTAGGTTTCGTAAAAACTAATGGATAAATTAAATTTTTTTGATTTTTCAAGTAAATTTACTAATGTTAATGACTATATTAACTTTGATATGATCTTTTATATTAACCTTTATACACATATTTAATAATAATAATAATAATATAATATTAGCACCGCGTCTTACTACCCGTTCGGGTTATACGCTTAAGTACTAATTACGCTAATGGATTAGGAATTGGGAATGTTGAATATAACCGAGATTCGAACCTCGATCTCCCCGTCCTCGGCGGTTGAGCTCAACACGACTAGCGCGTTAGCCAACTACGCCACCGAGGTGGGTCACATATTTAATATTTAATAGTTTATCACAGTACACCTATCGTAATTGTTTCCTTTATACCCTCATATATGGTTTTATCTTTTGATATATATATATATTTATCATGAATAAACATCCAAAATCAATTAATTGTTTGTTTCTTGATTTTATAGTAATTTGAGTTCACATTTAACGAGTACCCTTAAGATATTTCTTTGCTTATTTGTTTATTTATTAATTTATTTATTTTGGAATTTACTTATTTATTTTTGAGATACTATTAGATTTATGAAATGAGGACATGAGGACGACTGTCTAATAATTGAGGAGGGTAACGTAAAAGGGCACATATACAAAAATGTTGTTTTGTGAAATCTGAAATGTAAGTTTTTAAATTGATTTATGTAAAAATGAAAAAACAAACTAAAATCCTAGCAAAAATTTAAATAACACAATATCCTCCCTCTTTAGTGACAAAAAATTACTATTATTGCATTTTTAGGATGAAAATATTTTTTTAAATTATTGTTATTGCATGTTGTATGCCCTTTTTATTTTACGTAGACCATTTTTTGATTGGTAAAAATAAAGTAAGCTATTAAGGATGAAAACTATTTAATTAAAACTAACTAAAGGTTTCAATGTTTAATCAAGGACACCCCAAAAAATATTTATATTTACGAAGGTTAACAATAAAAAAATATTTTTTCACACTTAAAAGATTATGTGAAAATAGTTAGTTAGCTAAATATTGTTCATTCTTTACTATAATATGGACTCGATAAAACCGATATCTTCTTTATTTATACAGTTATAGAGAATCGGAACATCATTTAGTGCGGGTTTTTTTTCGTTTATATGTGGGCGAAGCATTTGTCCTGGCTCAATGCTATGAATATTTGAAAAGTTCTCTGATTTTCAAAAACGAAAGGTCTCATAGTTTTGGAAATAAGAGCGAGAGACCAAAGGTGGACCGTCTTTTTGACACTTTACAATAACATAATTCATTATGGTGAACTTTTGGGATTTTGACAATGGTTTTGACAAAAAAACTTTGACAATATATGGTCCCATTCTTTGAGAAGTCCTTCGTCCATTAAAACTTCAAATGGTGTTAGATGTTTCCAACACATAATCATTGCAGACAGGTATGGTTTGGCCATTTTAATTATTTATTTCTTATTAATTTTTTCCATGATCAATCCAAAGTTCCGACCACATTGTGAAAATGAATGTCCGCGAACAGGGGACAGTTGAATGATACTGTTTATGTCAAAGGCTTTCACAAACCACTAAGCAAACTTCAGTACTGTAAGATTTCTATTCTGCCCCCCTGCAGCATCAGATAAAAAAAAACACAATCTTCGATACATTCTGGAATTTTTTGAGGTGTTTCAGGAGACAATCATACAGAAATGAAACAACTGAGTGTGCATTTTTTTTACCTTGGCTTTCCATAAAGCAATAGCAATATGACGTTTCATCGTTAAAAACATGAACATTAAAGCAATAAAGCCACGACATCCTCTTGTAGAATTGGGTATTGACATTCAATTTTGGTATTGGAAAGTTCTGAGAGTAATCAAATTCAATAAATAACTAGGTTAGATCAGTTTTAGCTTTGCTTGTGTAGAAATCACGGTGTTTGGCCCTTTTTTTATTATTTAATTTGAAAATTTATATTTTTTATATTAGAATTTTGCTGAAGCTTCTTTTTGAATTCAGTGCAATAATAACAAAAGTCTTTTTTTGATCTGCGGTAACTGTAAGAAAAACTGGTTTCAAAATATTCACAATATGCTTTGTACTTAATTTTTAGTGGAAGGCCCTATTTATTATTATTATTATTATTATTATTATTATTTTATTATTATTATTATTATTACAATTATTATTAATTTATATTATATTATTTTTTAAGATTAATAATTATTATAGAATTATGATTAATAATAACTATTAGAGCATAAACACACTTGTGACAATTTGATAATTAACATCTCTTATATTTTTATAGTTAAAGTGTAGACGGGAAGATAAGCGTCACCATTTTCTTTCATAAGTGCTTTAAGAATTAAACTTTTTTTTTCCAGACATGTATTCATGAACTAAAAAAAAATCGGAAAGGATGAACCAAAAAAGAAGACAATAGATCCTAAGAATACCAGGACTTATATTATAGGAATTAGTGGTTTAAAGAAACAGGTATGTCAAAAGTTTATTATTGATTTATTGCAAGTCTCTAAGAAACGACTAAGAATCATCCAGAATACATTACTTGAAAACCAGTCATTTGAGGAAAAGCGGGGAACACATGCCAATAGACCGTGAAATATTACACCTGATGTAATATAGTTAATGGGCTCTCATCTTGAATCAATCAATAACACATGATAAAAGTAACTATGCAAGCCACAAAACTACCCTGAAGTATTTTGACAATCACCAACTTACAAAGAAAGATTGATTTGATTTGTTTAGAGATTATTATAAAGGGAGAAGATGGATGGTGAAATGTCAAAAGTTTATTATTGATTTATTGCAAGTCTCTAAGAAACGACTAAGAATCATCCAGAATACATTACTTGAAAACCAGTCATTTGAGGAAAAGCGGGGAACACATGCCAATAGACCGTGAAATATTACACCTGATGTAATATAGTTAATGGGCTCTCATCTTGAATCAATCAATAACACATGATAAAAGTAACTATGCAAGCCACAAAACTACCCTGAAGTATTTTGACAATCACCAACTTACAAAGAAAGATTGATTTGATTTGTTTAGAGATTATTATAAAGGGAGAAGATGGATGGTGACCTGGCGGTCTAGGGGTAAGGTGTCAGACTTCTGTGCTGGGGGACCAGGGTTCAATCCTCGGTCACGGCACAGATTTATCTGATTGCAAACCTTTCCTTCACCTCTGACAAGACGTGTATTAATCACAACTTGTGAATTTGTGGAATGACAGGCCTTAACCGTGGTTCGGATCCCACGTTAAACTGTAGGTCCTCCATTTCATCTCACAATCACCCTACCATTACACATTAGTGTGAATAATAATAATAATAATAATAATAATAATGATATTGATGATAATGATGATCGATGATAATGATCTAAAATAATAATCGATAGTAATAATTACCGATAGTAGTAATAATTGATAATAATAATAATCGAATTTAATAATCAATAATAATAAATAATAATCTATAAAATAGAAATCTATAAAAATAATCGATAGTAATAATTGATAATAATTAATAATAATAATAATAAAAACAATTAATAATAATTAATTAATTAATAATATTAGGGAATTAATAGCCAGATACAGAGCAGTGCAATTTTTCAATTTCCAGATTGATTAAAAATAATTATTAACAAATGTTAAAAATAATAATCGATAAATAATAATCGATAGATGAAAATCGATGGATAGATATCGGTAAATAATAAACGATCATCTTGATTATAATAATTAATCGATTAATAATTGATTATAATCAACGGTAGAAAGTAATCGATAATTATCGATTATAATCAAAAGTCGATAATAATTGATATTCGATAAAAATATACATTTGATAATAATCGACATTCGATAGTAATATACATTCGATAATAATTGATATTCGATAATAAGAATAATCGAAAATTATCGATGATAATCAATGGTAATCAATAATTTTTTATAGAAATCGATAATATTAATTGATATAATCGATAATATTTATTTATAATTATTATTTATTAATAATAATTATTATTAATAAATATATTAATAACTTATTATTAATAATTATTATTATTAATAAATAATAATTATTAATATTATCATATTTATTATTATTATACTATTTTTGATGATTAATAATTATTATTAATATATAATAATAATTAATAATATTAATTAATAAATAATAATTAATAAATCATTATTATAAATAAATATTAAAATAATAATAATCGATAGATAATAATCGATCATCTAAAATAATCCATTATAATCATTAGTAGAAAATAATCGATAATAATCGATACTCGATATTTATCTATGAAAATCGATGATATTCGATAATATTAATTGATGATAATAGATCATCAAAAATAATATAATATTAATAATTATTATTAAGAAATAATAGATAATTATTATTATATATGATAAATATTATTAATAATTATTATCAATTAATACTATCGATTATTATCGAATAATATTATCGATTACTATCGATTAATATTATCGATTATCATCGACCAATATTATCGAATATCAGCGATTTTCATCGATAAATATCGATTAACGATTATTATCTAATGTATATTATTATCGAATGTCGATTACTATCGAATGTCTATTTTTATCGAATATCGATTATTATCGACTTTCGAGCATAATCGATAATTATCGATTATTTTCTACTTTTGATTTATATCTATTATTATTAGTTGATTAATTGATTATAATCGAGATGATCGATTATTATTTATTGATATCTATCTATCGATTTCCATCCATCGATAATTATTTATTGATTATTATTATATTTAATATTTATTAATAATTATTTTAATTAATTAATTATTAATTATAATTTAATATTTTTATTATTATTAATTAATAATATCGATTATTACTATCAATTATTTTTATCGGTTTCTATTTTATAGATTATTATTTATTATTATTATCGATTATTAAACTCGATTATTATTGTTATCAATTATTACTACTATCGATTATAATTACTATCGGTTATTATTTTAGATCATTATTATTAATATTATTATTCACACTAATGTGTAATGGTAGGGTGATTGTGAGATGAAATGGAGGACCTACAGTTTAATGTGGGATCCGAACCACGGTTAAGGCCTGTCATTCCACAAATTCACAAGTTGTCATTAATATACGTCTTGTCAGAGGTGAAGGAAAGGTTTGCAATCAGATAAATCTGTGCCGGAACCGAGGATTGAACCCTGGTCCCCCAGCACAGAAGTGTGACACCTTACCCCTAGACCGCCAGTTCACCATCCATCTTCTCCCTTTATAATAATCTCTAAACAAATCAAATCAATCTTTCTTTGTAAGTTGGTGATTGTCAAAATACTTCAGGGTAGTTTTGTGGCTTGCATAGTTACTTTTATCATGTGTTATTGATTGATTCAAGATGAGAGCCCATTAACTATATTACATCAGGTGTAATATTTCACGGTCTATTGGCATGTGTTCCCCGCTTTTCCTCAAATGACTGGTTTTCAAGTAATGTATTCTGGATGATTCTTAGTCGTTTCTTAGAGACTTGCAATAAATCAATAATAAACTTTTGACATCCTGTTTCTTTAAACCACTAATTCCTATAATATAAGTCCTGGTATTCTTAGGATCTATTATCTTCTTTTTTTGTAGTAGATTTTCCATACATTTAGCCATAAAATCATCTTGGAGGCATTTCCCCTGACCACTGTAGAATGTAGAGAAAATATTTAGCTCTTCAATGGACATATTATCAAAACACTTCTTATTACTACACTTATAAACTAATGTAGCCTAAAATTTTTAGCTTATACATGTTTCCCCTTTGAATTCACATAGGCCTCATCACGCACTCTCTTAGATTATATATCTTCATGTTGTTTATTTTTATACTTTATGATAATTTTCCTTTGTCTTGGTAAAATATTATCTTCATTGAAACTATTTTCTGCACTTGTATAATTCATTTTCACAATATTAACACTCCGATACAAGCCTACTTTATTCACACACACACACACACACACACACACACACACACACACACACACACACACACACACANACACACACACACACACACACACACACACACACACACACACACAACATCAAACATAACCTATGTAAAAAGCAGGAAATAACAACAATACACATGAGTCACAACTAGCTAAAAACAGGTGTACCAACTTTAGTTTTTAAAATATCTGTACAAAATGTTGTGAGAAGGGAGCTAGAAACATGGCGAATCAAATAAGAAAACCTGCGTAAAAAGGGCACATAAGCCTATGGGCCCCTTTTACGTTACCCGCCTCAATTATTTCCGCAACAAGGTGAGTTGCGTGCGCTGAGTAACAGTTGTCTGTTCTCAGACGATTGGGACAAGTTTCATTTAAACGACTCACTCTGATTGTGTGTTTTTTTTCTCTTCTATTTGAGCCTTCTGTTTAGTTAGATGGTTCAGGAGGTTTCAAGATTATATAATGAAAATGATATATTCTGTTGCTAGGGCAGTCTTCCTCGATCTTATAATATTTTGAATAGAAATAAGTATAAAATGAAAAATATTGTACAGACAAATTATTTAAAAAAATTGTGGATTTAAATGAAAAGGGAAATATAAATAAATCTGTTGTTACGTATGGCTATTTTTTTATTTAGACGTTTTTAGATCCACATCTTACTACCCGTTCGGATTATACGCTATGGTTAAAATTAGTTTACCAATAGTATACTCTTATAATGCACCTAAATAATATTTGAAGGTTTATTAATATTATTATTACGTGTTTTGTCTTATGACAGGTCTATTCAATGAATTTAGACAGCCAATGCACCCCGTCCACTTTGTCCACCTCCCAGAATTTTCTTCTTTCCTTCAAGAAATTCAATATTTGAATTTTCCTTCTTCCTAAGCTCCTATTCCCTCAACCTTTAAACTCAAAATGTTTGTCTAGGTCATGTTTATTTCAAAGATTAGCCACGCATTAATGTTGACATTGGTGTACTTAAAACAACATTCTATGTAAATATAGATATTTTATAGAAAACAAAATTGAATAAAAATAAATTAATATGGTTGTTGTTTATAAAGAAACTGAAATAACCACACAAATCCCTTTACAATAAATATTAATATTCATCCATTTGTATGAATATTTAAATTTACCCTAACGAGTTTTATGATAGTTTTACAATGTATAAGACAAATACACAAAAAAAAATCTGCTTTATACAACAATGTACCCTATTCAGAATATTAAACTGATACTTTCCTTTCAAAACTAAGTTACAAACGAATAATGTCTTCTGAACTTTACATCTTAATATTTTACTCACGTCAAAACGTTTCTCAAGAATTCTATCCCAAGTTAACCATATCAAAAAACATTTAGAACATAAACTCACTTGTGACAGTTTTATAATCAACATCTCTTATATTTTTATAGTTAAACTGTAGACGGGAAGATAAGCGTCACCATTTTCTTTCATAAGTGCGTTAAGAATTTAACATGTTTTTTTTCTAAACATGTATTCATGAGCTAAAAACACAATCGGTAAGAATGAATCAAAAGATTTTTTATATAATGGCCCCGTGAACCATATTAAAATTTGATCATTATTAAAATGGTATATTATATTTAAAAAAGCTTTTCGTCGATGAATAGGCTTTTATAGATTATGCGTCAGTAAAATACGTGACACTATGTGATAAATAGTGTTTGGTTCTACTCCTATAATAGTCGCAATCTATTTAGTATGTATTATTGTGTTGAGATTTTATTTGTAGTGGTGCATAGTTGAACAGAAAAATTTAAAAATGGATTTAAACTATTCTTTAAAAAGTAGATCACTCATCTTGGAACTAGTTATTCAAAACTATTCATGTTAAAAATAATCGTTATATTAAGATATGTAAAAAGCAATTCATTACCCTGCATCCAGTTATAAGTGTGATAAGCAAAATGTTAGTTTCTTAATTTTGCCTCTAGGCAACAAAGGGCAAATATTCGGCCAACACTTATTTTTTTCCAAATGTCATTTAACATTTGAGTCCTAAGTGTGTTTACATACGCGAACTTGTAGGTTTCTTAGCTTATTACAAGGGTTTATTATTTTATTCAATATTTGACGTTCACTTGAAAATAATTTTAAAATAAAATAATTACTTTAACCTAGGGGGGTGAGGGTTAATTTGTACCAAGTATGTAATAAATAATAACTAATAACATTGAATACTTGATTATATAAATCCCGAGATGACATCACTTAACTATTGGACTTGTATTTCCATGAATTGTCCTTCCAGCTGGACTGCTGGTGCCATGGGTGACGACGTCTGTTATCTGGAGTGTAGGTGCCACGTGTCATCTTGATTCTCGACACGTGTTCTCTGATTGGATGAGAGACCACATGAAACTTGCTGGGGACGGTCCAATGTTCCCGGAAAAAGGACTGGTCTATGATTACAGGTGAGACTATTCCGTATCGACCTTGGGCCCGTTTCATAGTCAGACTTAGTGAGCCTAAAGTGCGAGTCGATACTAAATACAGCACGACACCTACCTAGACCAAAATGTAATGGGCCAGTTTCGCATATGAAACTGGCCCATTCCATTCAATTTCAGGTAGGTGACGTCTTGTATTTAGTATAGCGCCGCACTTGAGGCGTATTAAATCTGACTATGAAACTGGCCCCTTATCTCAGTCGGTAGAGTGTCTGTCTACTGAGATAAGGGTACCAGGTTCTATTCCTGGCATGGCCGAAAAATTATCATTGGTAAATGTGGGTTTACCCTTTCACAGTGATGAATTAACGACCGGGGACTGGATTTTGTACCTGTCCTAGTATTAAGTTGGATTATAAGGCATATGAAACTACGACAAACCTAATAATCCATTAGTGGAAAATATATGGCTTGAATAAAAACGGACCAATATCTTAGGCTGGGAACACTAATGGATGTACAAAAACCTATTACTTCGAGGTGTTTTTCTCTTTGATTAATAAACTCCTTCTATTTGAAAATAAGCATGACTTTCTTAAATACACATCTTTAATAGGAAATTCTTTGTCTTTTTTTGACGAGGGTCTTCGTTGTCAGTAGGAAGCCAGACCCAGCGAGCTTGACGTATGGTCCACCCATCCACCCATTCGAGTCTTACAATATCAGGTCTTGCACTTTCCCATCTCTAGATAAGCCTTTTGGTCATCCTGGTCAATCTTATAAGAGCTTTGAGCTTTGCCTGCCCTTATCTTATCCTTTAATCCAAATTATATTTTCTCTAAGTAGAAACCATAAAGTAAAAGCTAGATTAATGTCTTAAACTAAATAATTGCCCCCTTTAATGGCAAAAACACAATCAAGTAGTTAATGCTTTTCCAAGCAAACGTAATATTACTAATTAAATGAAGTTTCTAAATGGAAGACAATTTTATTTTATTTTTCACTTTGAAAACCTTAATTACTTTTAATACAATAAATTCACTCACTAAATGTCAGTTCACACTGAAAGCTAAGCTAGGCTATGCTTTGCTAACGCCGCGCTATGTTTTTAACGATTACTGGCCAGGCAATTTTTCCATCTCCAATATTGAGCCATCTAACGTTGCGCAAGCGCATAATGCAGCTTCGGCTACATGTTGAACAAACGCAGTTTTGGATTGTTGAAAATAACCAAAGAAGTGTTGAAATTTTGTTTTCAGTTTGTTTCACGTGTATTAAAGTAATATTCTATTTAGGTTTTATATTTAATGAGTGTTTACATATTAAAATTGAGCAGTTAATTGAACAAGTCAAACCTCCACATCCTACATTTTCTTTATCTTTCAAAACAGCTGCTAATAGCAGCAGCTCCTCTTCCTTAGTAGTATAATCTAAGCTCAAACAAGATATTAACTTACAGGAGCAAACCAGAAAGAAACCACACTGAATTCAGGAGTAAAAGAGGAAACAAAGCTTAGCTTAGCAACGAGTGAAAACAAAGACGATAAAATCTTAGCACAGCACAGCATAGCTTGGCATAGCTTAGCGTCCTGTGTGAATCGGCCTTTAGACCCCTTCTGCATGAGAGAAGTTTTTCCACGCGAGTTTTATTCGCGCAGACAATTCTAAGTTCCTTTAACAAGAGAGGGAAAAACTCTCTCATTTCCCAACCGTTGACATTCAGTTGTGCTGTTGACGGCGTGAAGGGGATGAAGGGTACATCTTGGCTGATGACGTGAACCGTATTATGACTACATACCTGCCTTTTATTTCGCAGAGTTAAAAATAAATAGAATATAGTTCCGGGCAAACCTTGGTTTTGGGTGCATTAGGTGTAGAGTGGTGAACCATCTAGTAAAATTCACTCCAGGACACACGAGCGGGAGTCTAGCACCAATCTCTCGATCACAGGCAGACCAGTTTATTACGGGGTTTTATCCTAAATTTTAACTAGACCTCCACACACAAACACACACACACACACACACACACTCACAATCACATGTGGTTACGGCACATTTCCCGCTCGTCAAATAATTCAATAAATACAAGAGGATGTTATACGAGTAGACCGGTCACAAGTGAATTTTACAACGAGATTTTGTTTTTTCCTCCCTGGGTGAACGCTCCCATTTGAGCCAATGTATCTCTGCGGGAAAAATTTGCTACGGAAAAATCCCTCTTGTGTGAAATTCTCCCAAGGGAATATAGAAACGCGGTGCTAATAAAAGAAATTAGATTATCATTTATCTTGAATAAAAAGTGATTAACCCATTCAAGAAATACAATAACAATGTAGATGCATTTGGACTTAGTTTCTAATTCCTGTCTTAGAATAGTCACGATGAGAGTTTTAGTAGCTTTGATAATATAAAAGTAGAAGTTAATTTTTTGTTGTATTAAACCTTTTTTTTAATATTTAAAATAACCATCTTTCCATATATTTTTTAAAAGTTAAGTGAGTGGCTAGAATCGAATTAGATGTAACTTAAAGTTCCATTTAAACTAGTAAATCAAATGTATTATTTCCAGAATGTTAGAACCATGACATTTCTTTTATACAACATGTTGAACTCTCTTGCAGACTCCATGATGGTGGATTTACGGACCCTACTCCTGACAACGAACCCCGTATTCCAGTTTGGATGTACTGGATGGATGGTCTGGAAGAATATGACATCTTTCCAGACACCAAGTACTCCGGTAAGACACCAATGGACAAATTAAAAAATGCCACCACTTTTATTTGCCTGGTAAAATAACGAAGGTTTTCGCCCACTTTTTTTAAAAAAGGATGCCACCAGGGTTTGTCGGATAGACATTCCTGGTCCTCTACTTTCATTGGCGGATATGTAACCAACTTCGGCCACTCTGTAGTTGTGGTTACTCACACATGATGAAATGAGGTGATGATGATGATTATGTGCTGCCTGTAGAAGTCTTAAAACTAACTTAAGCCTAACTAACCAGACCATGGTGACAATAGGAACGATTCCTCCATGGGAAAAACTTCTATGGGTGCCCGATCGAATAGTAAGACGTGGTTCTAAAAAAAACAGCCTATGGTACCACTGGAAATGGAAAATAGGACTCTTAGATTAGTAGTCAGGGATGCTTACCCCTATGATGGAAGGCATTTTATAACTACCCCATTACTGGCTGTTTTACTCTTATTTCACCCCTGAGAAATCTGCTTCAAAACTAAATTAAATTAGAGCCCTGAACATCCAGCTTCCAATATTGTTATAGTTCCTCCCTGCACAAACCTGAGCTAATTTTGGCAATCCCAAACCCAATACGGCAGTCAATAAGTTAACATTCATTTAATCTTTTACAAAATATTACCTAACCCCACAAACTGAATGCAGAAACGAAAAATGACATTGACCTATTTGTCTAAACACAATAATGAGAAAAGTGAAAAAAGTAATATACATTGTTATAAAAACATGTTGGGAAATAGAACATCAGATTTCTTTAAAGAGGATAAATAAAATACTAGACAGTATTAGAGAAACACATGAATTAAATGAGTATTGTGAATTCCCAAGCTATGTCCCCAGAGGTTGTTTATTTTATTTATTATATCAATCTGAGAGAGATTATGCTTAGATTTTTATGGATACAATCACAACGCTAATGGACCATCTTTAAGATAATCTTTCTTTTTTGTTCGTTTTTATTTAGGTTTTTCATCTGCACTTACGATTTTTTTCTTAACGTATCACTAAAAGTAATATTTGTAAGTAAATTATTTTGATCAGTAGATAGTAATATTTTTCAAACATTTTAAATTCGGACTAGCGATCAAATCTTTACTAAAGGTATAAAATTGTGAAATGTTTCTAAACAAATTTTTTGTAGTGTGATTTTAAAAAAAATTATCGTTAGTTCTAATGGACCATTGGGAAAACCTAGACGCGAATAGGAGAGTAACATTAAGACTAAGAATGGACCTTAAAGATTAAGGGCGTAATGAGGTGAACTGGATAGAACTAGCTCAATATAGGGATAGGGTGTGATGAGGTGGACTGGATAGAGCTAGCTCAAGATATACATAGGGTGTAATGAGGTGGATTGGATAGAACTAGCTCAAAATAGAGATAGGCGCGGCAATTAACGTTCCAGTTCCTACTGTCATAATGTTAGTAAGTTAGGCCTAAAAGGATGACTAAGAATTTCTAAAATTATGTCAATAAAGATGATATCTATCAAGAAAATATACCTTACTAGGTTTTACGTTGAATACCATACGCCTTTAAACCTATTTTGACTGAGATGGTAATTAAAATAAATTTTTGTCACTATTTTTATTAGAAATTTAGTTTATATTACCATAAGAACCTGGCGATTCCCGTGCTAGCCATTCAATAAACTGCGTGGCTACCCCTGACAATGATTTTTCTGTTTGTTTCAAAGAGACAGAAAAAAAATCTCTTCATTTATTTCTTCCGACATGGTTTTTAATAAAACTAAAATGATCTAATAAAATGTTAAAAGTTCAGCTTTGAGATGCACATGTATGTGTTCATTAAAATGTCAGCCCTCTGCGTGAGGTTGATATCGCGCGATGCTCAAGACGGACAGACAGACTCTTCGTTTTATTAATATAGAGTAATACAATTGAAATCTTGGAATGTTTTTATGTGGGGAATTTATATTAATACAACTGGTCAAATTTAAAATTACTTATTTTAATTCATTTACTTAAAAGAATTAAAAGGATTTCTTAAAGATTTATTTATTAAACATTTAATAATTAATATCTTATGTAATACTATTTTAGAACAAAATTAGGTTGTGTCTTACTTAAATAAATTAGAGCTTGTTTATCTTTATTTTATAAGGTATGATTTAAAAGTCCAATTATTGGGTTTATTGACTTACCACTATTTTGTAATTCAAAATATGTGGTTCTAAGGTAGGAGATATTAAATTTACAACTGAAAATAACTTTTTATTTACTAAAATTGTCAGTCAGGTAATAATTTCAACTAAAAGACTTAGATGTATATACTCTATAAAACATTCCCAGAATAATGTAACAGGCAGAGCCTAGATATCGTAAATATATCTATTATTATTATTTATTATTTTAAAAGTCCTGTATTTTTCATTAATATTCTACGTCCTAAGAATAACCTAACTGATGTTCTCAGATATTGAAGTACCGACCATTGACACCGTGCGTAGCTCTTTCATACTGGGCAAGTTGTTAGAACTGGACCACCCCGTGTTGTGTGTTGGTAATACTGGCACCTGTAAGACAGTCACTGTGGTCTCCAAGCTAAGTCGAGGGCTCAACAAGAACTTCCTCTGCGAGTTCATGGCTTTCTCCGCTAGAACTTCTGCCAACCAGACGCAGGTAAATGTTCTTTAACATTAAATCCTTATTTTTATATCTTGACCAATGACAATAATAAACCTAGGTATGTATTCAATAATGGTTTAGTATGGCAAAATTTAGACTTAATTGGAGAGTAAACTTTTTTTAAATATTCAAGCACTAACTATTTTAGAACCATTCTAAAAAGGTAAAAACAAATATCCACAACTTAATTTTTTTCTTTAAAAAAATAACTGGCTTTATTAGAGAATATTTGGGAGTTTAGGTTAGCAGACAATATGGTTTTTGGTTCTCTCTCTCTTATTATTAGTGCTTGAAATCAATCTCGTTCTTTTGAACCATTCGCCTTTCACTTCAATTGGGCGTTCACAGTGACCTTCTTAACTTCATCTCGCACCCACCACGTTAAAATATCTATGACGACCTAGAGCCCTCTGTATGGACATTGTCAAGATAGACATTGCATCTAGGTGAGGGACATTGGATGACGTCATTAAAAACAGGACATACCTTAATAGGACAGAGTGGAGAAGAATCACCAACAATACCAGGGAAAACGGAACTTCAAACCGATTATGATGATGATGATAATAATAACTATAGGCCTCATAAGTATTGGGAGATGACTTAATTGGAAGCTTGAAACAAATTGAAAAAGGTTCATATAAAGTATGTTCAAAGATTTTAAAATATGTGTTTACCAAGTCTGCTTTACCAATGATTTAAAATATGTGTTTACCAAGTCTGACGTTTATTTATATTAATAAAATTTTGAAATGGATTAATACATTAAAACATAAGATTGGTGACTCAGTAGTCCTATCATTAATTAAAAGGGTGCATGATAGACCAACATTTTACAAACAAATTGATTTTAGTGATTTTTTTACCAAATGTTGTGAAAACAGAACAATCTTATCATAAATTTACTTAGCCCTAAATAATCCATCTTATTTTTAAGCAAACCATTATATTTGATGACTACCAACATAAAGTATTAATTGGAATCATACACGTTATAAATTGGCATGGGCCAAATTAAGTTCCAAATGAAAAGATATGATACAATGACCCACTACAAGATCCCCTACCCCTCCTAACACTCTGAAATATATCTGCACTAATGAAAATTGGTTCAGAAGTGTTTGAGAGCTTAACGAGGTGATACCAATAAGTAAGTTCAAATACAGCCACGCGATGGTAAATATGTGCTTGAGTCCTTTTGACACACTAGGTAAGAAACTCCAAGAAAAAAATTATTATTATTATTATCGTTTGTGAAGATTCATTCACACTTTCGGCAAAAATAGAAAGCAGAATCTGCCTCAGTGGCGCAGCGATTTATATGCTCTATGTTGACCCATGACGCAATGCAACGCTAACTTAAAACAGATGATTATCAACATATTTTATTATTTATATATATTAGATTACTCTTCCAATGGGTGTAATTTTAACGCATGCAATTCAAATTAGAAAGAAAAAAAGAATTAGAAAACTATGGGTGAATCCTAAAGTAATTTTAAGGATGGGTTTGTTTTTACACTCTGTATTATAAACTTATATAATACGATGTAGTTATTTATTATTTCCTTATGTCAGTATCATATTTTGATGAGCCGCTTATTATAATTAATTGTTAGCTCCAGAAGAGAGGGACTAATATTTCCAACCCTCTTAATTTATTTCGGCTGATTGATATAGTCATTGCAGCTGGTGTCTACAATATTGACTTTGATCTAATTTTCTTCAATAAATTGTTTTGAACGAAGACTGCAACGTTTTTCTCTACCCGCTGCAATCTGAATCCCAGCTATTTCCGTACTGAGCTTCAACTCTCGCGCGCTCATCCGAAAGGTTAGGCCTGCATCAAACACATTTCCCTACTGAAAGGTTCAGCAATCGTGAACCGGCTAACGCGTTCGTCTGAAAGGGGCCTGAACTCAAAGCGTTCAATCTGTCAACACATGGAGTGAATAAAAATATTGCTTTGGTATAATGTGAGTTTTATGGCGCGATTGGTATCGAGTGTTATCGACCAAACGATTCTGATCAAGCTGAAGGGCAAACACGTCTTTTGAGTTGTGTTTCGTAAACAAAGATGATGATTGGTATAGATATAATAGAGCAGCCGCTAGTTGAGTTTAGGTATCCTATATATATTGTAATTTGATGGAATATGCTCAATTTGACTCTGATTTTAACCGGATTTGTGTTGATTTGATTATTTCTAATTAGATGAGTAAACTTAAGCTTTCATAAAAGGCCTGCAAACACCATGAAGTGTATATGTACGGGCATGTAGACCCATATAAAATCATTCTTTTTTTCTTTTACTGATAAATTAAGGCCTACTAAATAAAACTACCTAATAGTAATAATAATAATAATAAACAATTTATTAAGTTAAGATTTCACGGTGAGGGTAAATAGTGTGGAGGACAATGGGAGCAGTGTCAGACATATTGGAAGGAAACAGCATGCAGGTGCAGGAGAAAAGTTTAACTTGTTCGGAAAATACAAATCTAGCCGTATATTGGCTGTAGAGGAAGTCAAGGCCGTAGCTAGCCAACAATTTCNNNAAAAGACAGGGGGGGGGGGGGGGGGGTTGGTGGGCACATCCCCCCTATTACCAGAGGCTAGGAAAAATTGTAAACATTAAACACCTTTAGAAGCTTTCTAAAGAGTTTTTTATGATAGCATAACCCCCTAACTGCAAAAGGCTATAAGAAATTATTAATATTAAACATCTCTAGAAGCTATCTGAAATGTTTTTTATGGTAACATAACTCCCTAGCTGCCAGAGGCTAGGACAAATTCTAAATATTAAACACCTCTAGAAGCTATCTGAAGTGTTTTTGTGGCAACATAACACCCTAGCTTCCAAAGGTTAGAAAAAATTCTAAATATTAAACACCTCTAGAAGCTATCTGGAGTGTTTTTATGGTAACATAAACCCCCTTAACTGTCGAAGGATATGAAAAAAATATATATTTAAACGGTTCTAGAAGCTATCCAATTTTTTTCTTTACAGTAACATAACCCCCTAACTTCTAAAGGCAAGAAAAAAGCCAAATATTAAACACCTATAGAAGCTATCTGAATTGTTATTTATGGTAACATAAACCCCTAACTGCCGAAGGCAATACAAAATATTAATATTGAACAACACTAGAAGCTTTCTGAAGTGCTTTTTATGGTAACACAGCCCCCTAATTTATACTTGTACCTTAATTGTGATATTGTTTGAACCATAAATAAAGCCATGTATATTTTGTTAGTAAAATTTGGGTTGGGGGGGGGGGGTTGAACCCTCAACCGTGCACCTGACTACGGCCTTGGAAGAAGTAGTGGACAGTAAGTAGATAGATGAACAGAACAGGATGTGTCTTGTCTGTAAAGGCAGAGGTTAGTGGAGAGATGACCATAACTAGCTGTATCCTGGTTACAGAGGAGGACCTCTATTAACTACTTTAAAGATTTGTATAGTTTTGTACTTAGTCTAATTCATTGTAGCTTGAAAAGAATGTCAGTATTTTATCTTGTTGTAAAATCATTATAAATACACCTAAAAAAGTTGTATAGTTTTCACGTCAATGACACAAAAAAACAGTATTTCCCATCACCTTGGAGTGTTTTAAGTTAGTCAACCCTCAAAAGCATTAGTTTAAAGCGACTTTAGTGGCCTTTTTTGAGTTAACAGTGCGTGGTTTATCCTAATCAAGATTACTAAGTATGTGCTACTTTTGTGATGTTCGTATTCCAAGTTTGGACTATGAGCCGCTCTGGTGGTACTGAATGTCGCCCAGGGTACACCACAGGAGGTTGTCTACACGTCGTACCCACAGGTGATGGGATGATGGTAACTAATATGATGTTGTGGAGCTGGTGGGAATCTTCAGCCAACTTATGCCTAGTTAACCAAATCCTGGTGACCGTTGGGACCATTCTCCTTTAGGGAAGTAAACTCAACATACCAGCAGGTAATCGAACCCTGGACCCATAGGCTCGTAGCCAGGTACACTTACCACTATATCACGGATACGGTTCCCTCTAAATTCGATCGTGTTCATGTATTTAGTATCCACCTTCATGCAGTGTATTTGTATGAGCCTGAATAAGTGACGTATGGAACGAACTAACAGTACTACTTGTGGACCTTGAAAACTATATATCCCTTCAAATCAATAATCTTTTTGTTCTACAGTTCTAATAAAGTATGTATTTAATTGTTTCGCACTATATATTTCCAACTCGTATTTCTGGTATGCCCAGGACTTGATTGACTCTAAACTTGACCGACGTCGCAAGGGAGTGTTTGGCCCTCCCCTCCTGAAGAAGTTGGTGTTCTTCATAGACGACCTCAACATGCCAGCCTTGGAGATCTATGGTGCACAACCGCCTATAGAGCTAATCAGGCAGTGGATGGACTTCAAGGGTGAGTTGACTATTCAGGTTGCTTATTAGCAACGTTTGAACTATGTGTCAGACTACTTTGCAATGTGTATTGCACTGTTTATATAGCTGTTTACCAGGTTGAAACTCTTTGATATATATGTTACAGGAAAAGTAGATTCTCCAGTAAGAGTCGACTTTACCTAGGCCGAGTTGACTCTTACTGGTCTTTTTAGTAAAAGTTAATTAAAAGCGAAAAGTGATGAATTTCGATCAATATTTACTAGTCAGAGTAGACCGTACCTAGGGAAAGTATACTCTTACTACCTTGAGTTAGTAAAAATTGACTTTTTGCAAGGAAATGGTCTACTACCTAATAAAAAGCAAATAAAAAAGCCAAACCTTTATGATACAAAGAGAGATATAAATATTTATTATTTATTACAGCAAGGTAAAGATTTGTGACACTGAGTTGCAGAGCTAACCCAACCTAACCTAACCTAACCTAACCTAACCTAACCTAACCTAACCTAACCTAACCTAGAAAACAACAGTAAACAAATAGAGCTGGGATATTCAAAACAAAGATGTGCCCGCAAAGTCGCATGTGGAGAGCAACATCGCGGAATCAACTTTTACTAAACCACAGCAGGCATAGTTAACTCTTCCTAGGAAAAGTTGATCTGTTTATTCTCTATCAACTTTTACTGATACTTTTAGTAAGAGTTGACTTTACCTAGGCCAAGTCAACTCTCCCTAACAATCCACTTTTCCTGTGACATATACAACCCCAAGATGATTATTATTATTATTATTTAGCACCACGTCTTACTACCCGTTCGGGTTATACGCTTAAGTAATAATTACGCTAATAGAATAGGAATTGGGAAGGTTGAATTTAGAGGAAGTGAACCCGCATTTCCGTGGAGGGATAGTGGAAAACCATTTAGGAAAAACCACCCCCAGTTCACCCGACCGAGATTCGAACCTCGATCTCCTCGTCCTCGGCAGTCAAGCTCAACACGACTAGCGCGTTAGCCAACTACGCCACCGAGGCGGGTCCCACACAACCCCAAGACTTCGCGACTTTCTTGGTAGGAAATGTCCTTATGTCCATGTGTTTTGAGTTAAGGAAAATATTGTTGGAGGATTAATTACAATAAAAAGACTAGTTTGTGATTAAGATTTACTTAAAATATACTAAATTTATATAACTTATTGCCTATGCGATAGTTGAAACTTGTAGTTAGACTTGGTGCTAAAAAATTACCATGAAATTAAAATACTTTTTTTGGTGCAATATTTTGAATATAACTATAAATTCCCTTATATTTGCTCAGAAAACTTTCTTTTGAACACTGTCATTTAGTAAATAAATATTAGTTTCTAAAAGTACGTTTAGCGTTTGAATACTATCTTAAATATATGTAAAGGCCTACATCATACGTTGAATTAGGCCTACTTTTGTTTATTTTATTTTTTAACCCTGTCTCACCATCCGTTCTTATGTGTTTTAAAGATAAAGAAGGTGAATTTAGATTAAGTGTTCCGTCATTTGCGTAAGGGAAAGTGAAAAACTATTTAGGTAAATTTTCCTCAGTATATTCAGCCAATATTTTAATCCCAGCCTTCCCATCACAACAAAGCAGAGCAGATTAGCGTACCCACCGATGTGGGTACATGACAGCTGTTTTATTATATATATATATAATAATTAAGAGAGCAACATAAAGGTTTTAATAATTTCACTATTCCAAATGATTATGAGGGCCAGTGAAATACTCAAATCCATATTATTTTTTATTAATTTATATAAATAAAAACTCACACAAGAAATTATTTCAGGTGACATAAAATATAATACTATATTAGATAGCTCTAAATGGCTTTCATTATTCCAAATTATAAACCCACTAGAATTAAATCATAGTAGTCGGTTATAATAACCTTCTTAACCCGAGAAAAGTCTTTTTGTCCGTCCGTATTTATATCCGTTCACGTGTAGGCCTATGTATCTCTGCCTAAAGTCGAAACAATTTTACTGATTGGACTACAACTTGGTTTCTTGGATTTTCGTAAGGTTCCCCCCCCCTCCAGGATTTTTTTGACTAAGATGTATTTCCCTGAAATTAAGAGTAGTTTACTCAAGAACAAAAATAGCTGAAATAAATTTTTTCCGAATACATTTTAACGATTTTGGATGAAATTGGTATTTAGTCACAGTTTAGTCAACAAAATGGAAATTCTCATTTTCCCATGAAAATCACTTTGAGCCTACTTTACATGAGCAGAGATCTCTAAATTTTTTTATATCTCTGCAAATATTTGGGATACGAGTTTTTTTTAAAGGTTTTTGTACTATTAAAATTAAAAATCATTTTAGAAAACATTTTGACCATCGTACTGAGGCAACGTTAAATAAATAATACTTGAAAATAACTAGAATTAAAAGAACAAATGTTTAGTAAAATGAATGGACAAGATAATTAAATAAATATTAAAACTAAGAACAATTCAAAGTTGAAATCATAAACACCGAATTGCCCTTATTATTATAAAAGTAAATAGTCAAAACTTAATAAAATATTTGTAAAGTTTAAAAAGTTATAAAATGCATGTAACATTTAAGAATAATGAAATCATTGGTCTTTATAAATGTCAATGAAAATTTTTGAAAGATAAATAGTTACTTTGTCCACCGTGCCTTCATGTACACATTTCATTGAGGGAAGATCTTTCAGCAATTCAAGGCATCATCATACTTGCTCTTGAATTCTTAAGACTCGATGATTTTATTTGTCACACATTTATCTACACATATGTCTTACATGGCCTACCCCTTCCTTTTAATCCACACACTCTACCTTCATATATTTGCTTCGTCACTCGACCCACACTCATGCTCTCAACATTTCCTAACGAACGTAAGGTGCTTCTTTCACATTTATCTGTTGGATTCCCCTTTCACACCGTACTTCTTTATCACCTACTAACTCCATCCATACGAGTTTTTCAACACAGATGTCTTAGATATCTCATTACAGCCGCATTCTCCTTTCTCTTGTGTTTCTACTGACATACTCACGCTTCACATCCATATAATTTAATTTAATTTTAGTACCGCGTCTTACTACCCGTTCGGGTTATACGCTTAAGTACTAATTACACTAATGGATTAGGAATTGGGAAGGTTGAATTTAGAGGAAGTGAACCCGCATTTGCGTGGAGGGAGAGTGGAAAACCATTTAGGAAAAACCACCCCCAGTTCACCCGACCGAGATTCGAACCTCGATCTCCCCGTCCTCGGTGGTCTGGCTCAACACGACTGGCGCGTTAGCCAACTACGCCACCGAGGTGGGTCACATCTATATAACAACGTTGGAACTTACATGTTTTATATAGGCTACTGCAAACTTTGCCTCTTTAGAAATTGTTATAAATTTTATTTAATCATAACAGATCCTAAAGAAAATTAAATATATATATTTATATAATAATTTTTGAAATGAAAACACAGTTAAGAGTAGTTTTGTTGAAAGAAAAACCTTTTTTTCTCAAAGTGGTTTCGATATATAAGATTCACCTTAAGGAAAAAACATTTCATAACACATGATCGAGATTAAATCCATGTCATGTATTTCCTGAAAAAAATAACTATTTTTTTAAAATCTAATAAGTATACTCATAGACGCAGGTCAATGTTGTGAAGGTCATGAGCTAATTAATATTATCATGTATAAATTATTTAATATTAAGATTGTGTTTTTTCCTATCCATCTGAAAATATTTTAATAAGCATAGAAGTAGAAGGGCTTTTATGTCCCCTAAATATTGAAAAGAAGTAGTGAACGCTTTGGTTAGCTCAAAAGAGTTATCAAACTTCAATAAGAACAATATAAAGCTAAATGTCTGCTAATAATGTAATAACATACAAGAGCACATAAAGCTATAAGTGTGTTAGCAACTCACAATCATACAAGAACACAACAAAGATAAGAGTGTGTTAGAAACTCACTATTATACAGTAGCACTGTACAGCTAAAAGTGTGTTCGTAGCTCACTAGCATACAGGAGCAATACACATTTAACAGTGTGCTAGCAACTCACTATTATACAGTAGCACTACACATCTAATAGTGTGCTAGCAACTCACTATTATACAGTAGCACTACACATCTAATAGTGTGCTAGCAACTCGCTATTATACAGTAGCACTACACATCTAATAGTGTGCTAGAAACTCACTACTATACAGTAGCACTACACATCTAACAGTGTGCTAGCAACTCACTACTATAAAGTAGCACTATAATACATCTAACAGTGTGTTAGCACACAATAACAAACAGGAGCATTACACAGCTAACAGTGTGTTAGCTACACAATAACAAACAGGAGCATTACACAGCTAACATTTTGTTAGCAATTCACTATCGTATGGTGGTTTGTTGTAATGGGATTTCTTCAGTAAAAAATTGCCAAAAAATTAACTTTTTCTGCCATTTTAGCTATTATTAGAACAAATATTTCATGTGCACGTTTCTCACACTTTCTCTAATTGATGTTAGAAATGAAATAGTGGATCTTTACTAAGTTGGTGATCAATTTATAAATCAAATAAATTTATTTAAATGTGTGTACCCTACTCTTGACCTTGCATAGCGCCTAATATTAGCGGATGAATACATATTAGCTAGTGGTTAGAATTAAACATACTTTTAAACTGTTTCAAACAATTAATTAACAAAACCATTTGTTCCTGAGGAATAACTGACAAAGGTATCAGAACTAGGTGCCAAGCCCAGATTGTACACTTGGCTGGCCTATTTTATATCAAATGTACGGGTGGAAGTTTGTATCATATAATAATGTTAATTCTTTTTAATCTACTCTCAGCGTTACAAAATAGAGTTACTAAAAATAATAGTTCAACTAAGAATTTATAATCGAACCGGTAGAAACAAGCTCATGAACTGGAACTCATCTGTAGAACACCGGTCACAATAATTTGGTCTAAAACGCCTTATCATGTTTGGAGTTATTTTGCGCTACACTTATGTAACGCGAGGTAGTATTTATGACATTTCGGGGGCTACCAAAGATGGATTTTGGGGCCTCGTGACGTGGAAGATGATACTTAATATCTAACATCTCTGTCAATACTATGGTATCATGAAACATATGGGGACTAACACATTTTAGTCAAAGTTATTTTTTTTACCAATTATATATATTTTAAACTGTTCTACATATGAATAAGTGCTACAAAGACCCCTGTACTTTTGCGATCCATTCATTACGACAGTTAGAGTGAAAGACTACCCATCCCAGGTAACAAGCACTAAACAAGCCCAAAATAATGGGCCGGAAGTTCCTCCCCACAGTCAGAGTGCTAACTACACATCCCAGATAACGAGAAACACATCGATACAAAGCACGTAACTCAAACTCCTGACGCTCTACGTTTACGCCATTGTAGCCTTAACTCAATTTTCGGTAAAATAAATTTGAAAACTTTTTTTAATTAAATAGTTTTAAAATCTTCGATCACTATAGGTGAACCTTTTTCCAAATTAGCATTATTCAAGACAGTAAAATATGATGAAATTTTAGAAATGTAGCCTCAGCTCTTTTGTCACAATGAAGGCTGATGATACGTCTGCCCGAGAGGAATGAGTATTTCTTGATTTATGAGTTAGAGGGCAACTTATGTTCTCAAGGACTTGACACGGCCCCAGTATACCGCAGAAAGAAGAAAATGGGGGCGTGTCTCCTTGTGCGAGAGTAGAGGATTGTCGTTGAGAGCGAATGCCGGATTAGAGTGACTGGCGGATCAGAGAGACTGGCGGTTTAGAGACACTGGTGTATAAAAAGAGATATTAGTGAATTAGAGAGACTGTTATATTAAAGAGACAGGTGGATTAGAGAGAGATATGAACATTCACTCGAGGAGCACTGCTCTTGATCCCATCAGGGTGTTTGTGAGGGTTTCTATCTTTACTTGAGTTAAAATTTAATTTATTTAAGCTGTATCCCATGTTTGAGCAGGTCAAAGTGACCACTTGGTACTTAACTATAAAAATAAAAAATAATTACTTTCACTTTTGATAGACTACATTTACCCTAAATACTCAATTATCAAAATCACAATTATTTTGTGTTTTACGATAAACCTTTTACTATAAAACCATTTTATGTATTTAAAATTTCACTAAGTAATCAACTCTCCCTTCATTCCCTTTCGTACAGTTGTTATATGTTATTAAAAAGGATATGCTGGTTAAATATGATATATATTTTCTAATACTTTAAAAACATATTAACTTGACAAAACTAATATATGACCCCTATTTGAACGCTATATGCTACGTATATTCGGTTGTTATCATCATCATCATCAACAACAACTGTTTCCAGCCTGTGGCCGGGTCATTTGAGTAAAGTGCCTTGATTTTCCTCTTGACTTCCATAATTCTTCCCCTTTTAATTGATTCTATTCTTTTCCTTTCACTTACACTGTTTCTGCTATCTGTTCCTTCCATCTCTTTCTTGGCATCCATTGCGGTCTTTTCCCTAAATACTTGATTTCCGTAATTTTATTTGGCATACTATCATTTTCACTCCTCATTATATGCCCATATCATCTCAGTCTTGCTTCCTCTACTATCCTATGTACTCCCTCCCTGTACCCCCACTCTTTACTAGATAACTTTATTCATTCCCATGGCATCCACTTTCCTAGTCTCTCTTACATCCAATGCTGCATATGTGACAATGGGTACAAAGTACGCCCTGTACAACACTTCCTTACACTCCAAGGGGACTTCCCTTCTCCACAGCAAGTATCTTGCACACCTATAGAACAACTCTCCCTGCTATCCTCTTCTCATTAGATCCTCTCAACATCCACCGTTCACCTCAATCACGCTTCTAAGATATTTTATCTTCTGTACTTTTCTCATTTATACTCCATCCAACTTTAAATCTTTACTATCGCTTATCCTCTCCTTTATCTTTACCATCAATACACACTTTGCAATGCTAAATTACAACTTTCACTTCCTCGTTCCATTCCTGTAGCTGTTCATGTACTTCCTCTTCCTTCTCCCCCCATACCATCAAGTCATCAGCAAACATCATGGCTTTCATTCTTTCCTCCCCGAGCTTTCCTGCCACGTTGTTCATAACAATTTCCACTATCATTACAAATAATATTGGTAAGAGGAATCTCCCCTGCTTCACTCCATATTTTATTTGGAACCACTCCGTACTACCAATCTCTGTCTCAACACAACTCCTGTTATCCTAATACAAGCTTTTCACTGTCATTACAACTCCTTTTTCCACTTCGGCACCCTCCATCACTTTCCAAACTTTATTTCTATCCACGCTATCACATGCCTTCTCCATAACTATAAATATCATTACTAAGTCTTTCCCAATCTTTCTACTGGCTGTCGTATGGCAAAGAGCAAGTCTATTGTACACCGCTGTTCCTTAAATTGGTTCTGTTCCTTTCTCCTCCTTCCTTAAAATTTGTTTCTTATTCTCTTTCCAGTATCTTCTTGAAAATTGTTGTACAGTGGCTCATCAGCGTTATCCCCCTATAATTTGTGTACCTCTTCCTGTTTCCTTTCAGTTGTTCTAAAGAACCTAAGGTATTTATAATAAATGCACTGCCTTTTCCCTCGACCAACGCTAAAACGAATATAGTGTGCAAGGATAGGGAAGCGTGGATAAAGTAAGTGAGGATGAATAAGTTCGGAGTTGTTTTATAGTTATATTCACAGTTTCCTGCGTACCCAGTGAGGCTGACCACACATCAAATGCAGCATTTTGTTTCGCGAAAATAAATTTTTAACTGCACATGCACCAGGCCCCGAATA
Source organism: Timema genevievae (assembly GCA_902155825.1). Classification (NCBI taxonomy): domain Eukaryota; kingdom Metazoa; phylum Arthropoda; class Insecta; order Phasmatodea; family Timematidae; genus Timema; species Timema genevievae. The sequence goes on from CABFWO010004941.1 coordinate 49,236, forward strand.
GCATGTGGATTTTTGGCCATGTTATTATCTAAACTATTTTGAAAAACGGAGTTCCACTACCAAGCTATTAATGTCCCTTTTTTATTTATTGGTTGAACCAGACATTCTGTTTCTGGTTGAACGTCAAAAAGCTGTAAGAATTGCTATAAAAGAATGGCTACGTCTGATTCCTCATTAGCTATGTCACCCAAATGCACAGATTCACTTTTTTTAGGAACCAATAAAACATTGCACTCAACACTTTGACGGTTCACTTAAAAATGGCGGGAAATCGAACATTAATAACTTGTTGCGAGTCAAAATAACTCAGACATCTCTACATCAAATGTAACGGGATGTAACATTTCGCCTCGAAACAAATTGTCGCGAGTCATATGTTGCATTTGGTATGTGGCAAACCTAAGGGAACGGCTTGATTAGATATGTATGAATTAATTATTTAATTAAGAGAAAATAAACATATTTAATTTTGAATACATTTAATTTGAACTAAGCAGAATTAGGGAGAAATAAAAAAATAATTGGAGAAAATACCTTAAGAAAATACATCTCTTTACCAATGATCACCACTAAGCTGTACGCATACTTAAACTAATAAGGTATATAGGAGTAAGGTATCGATAACAATAAATGAACCCAAATTTGCAGGCAGGCTGAGTGGCAAACAATTTATAAAGACTATCTCAGTACACTTAGCTGTTATTTAAGATTAGATAACATTGTCTCCATCAAACCAGATTAGATAAAACTAGCGTAATGGGCCGCGTGCGTAATTGTGAAGGTAGCACTTTAAGTGATCAAAATTTTAGGAAAGAATCAATCATAGCCTATAGTAGAAACATGCCTATAAATGAAATATAACAATTTAAATTAAATTTTATCAAAATCTTGAACATTATTAAACACAGTTATTTTTAAAAAGCACTTTTCCATTAAATTTAATTAAAAATAGGAAAGGGGATTGTTCAATAAAATAGTTGAAATTATCTTTCCTAAAAAAATTCACAAGTTAAATACAAATATTAATATGAATGATTTAAGGCTCTTCGCTCTGTCGAGTTCAAGTCTAAAACCTATTTTGTGGGTCGGTGGGCGGGAGGGTGAAAGGCGTGGCGTGGCTTCACAATCGACCAAAGTATCCTTCCGCGTCAAAAAGAACAGATGGATAATGGAAAGCGTAGATGGTGATAGCTACCAGACAGGTCTTTCAGAAAAATCATACGTTTGTAAATATCAGTTCTCTTGAGAGTGAGTTAAATTTTTATAGTTATATTTTCAACACCCCTTCTAAGATAATGTATCAATATTTATTATTAACACCGCGTCTTACTACCCGTTCGGGTTATACGCACTTAACGCTAATGTGTAATGGTAGGGTGATTGTGAGATGAAATGGAGAACCTACAGTTTAACGTGAAATCCGAACCACGGTGGAGGCCTGGCATTCCATACATTCACAAGTTGTGATTAATACACGTCTTTTCAGAGGTGAAGTAAGAGTTTGGCACTCAGATAAATCTGGGCCGGGGGTGAGGATTGAACCCCGGACACCCAGCACAGAAGTCTGACACCTTACCCCTAGACTGGCAGGTCACCCTACATATATATATATATATATACATGTTTATTAGATGTAGGATCCACTTCAGCGGTTGACAAGAGACACACAAACAATGAAAAAATGTAATATAAGTGTATGTGCCATTTGGCTTTGTTTCCAAGCTGGTTCCCGAACTACAGTTTGTACTCCAGAAATGTGATTCTGATTAGCTTTATAGTAAGTGCTGATAAAGTTCACCTTCAGCCTGAATGTAAACATTGCGATGCAGACAGTTTTTGGAAGAGTGCCGCATTCTATAACACAGTGGTTCCCAACCTTAGGATCCCCACGGCCCGCTTGGTTTTTAGTATGTTTTGCTAAGGCCCACTAACTTGAAGGTATTAAAAAAATAACGAATTAGGAAATAGCATGATAAAGATTTTAAAAATCATGGATAATGTAATAGCATGAAAAAGGAAACATGATTAATTATTAGTATGCTAACTACAAATAATTATAATAAATCTCATTATCAAGTGCTGATTTGATATTATTTAATTAAATTATTAAACTTAATGCAAACAATTTTTCTTTACACGAAATAAAACTATTCGTAATAGAACAACATATATTAACAATAAGAATATTACAACCAACAAATAATATGGATACAAAGTTAAGTAAGAAAGAAGATTTCATTAAAAAAATAGTGTGTTTAAAAGGTTATTGACCTTAACAAGTTGATGCCAGGTAAAAATAACTTAATGGAACTTTTGTTGTTCTTTTTATTTTACCAATTTTTCAAGTCTTGGTACAAGTTTGGTGACAGCTCAGCGCAAACAGTTTTTCAGTTGTAGCCGACTACGTTGTTTTGTCTTAAGCAGTGTCATTGCGGTAAAAGTTGTTTCACACAAATAAAGAGGACGAAAAACCAATAAAAAAATTCACTGCTCACACACACAATTTTGGGTAGTTTGTATTTATTTTCATCCAAAATTGAGACGTACTCATAGTCGTCAACAGAAGTTCTAGCTAGCTCCTTGTTGGATTATACCTCTAGGAAATCGAGTTTTTCTTCATATGGAAGAGAGTCTACCTGTGGTAGAAAAGGGTTTACAACCCACGTGTTTTGTTTACAAGGATCACTTTCGGGAGGATAATACAGATCAAATGCTTCCAGAAGGGCATCGAGATGGTTCGAGATTATGTTTTAAACCACTTTTGACTCATTGTTTGATTCCACAGAATCTGACACTGCCTCAAACATTTCAAAACTTCCTTTTGCAACCATGTATCACCATAATATAATTTTCTTCTTGAATGCTTCAACCTTGTTTTATGCTGTGGAAATGGTTGTCATCTGTCCTTGAAGACTTAAATTGAGCTCATTTATTTAAAAAAAAATATCACTAAAGTATGCAAGCTTGGCGATCCAGTCTGTACACTGTAAACATTTGACAAGCTCTGATTTCTTTTCCCTCAAAAAAATTTCCCTTTTTCTCTTAATTCAAATAATCCTTTAAGTACCTTTCCTCGTGAAAACCGTTTCACCTCTGGATGGTAAAGCAGATGCTGGTGATCTGGCCCCGTTTCTTCACAAAGAACTGCAAACATTCTCGTGTGTACAGAACTGTTTCTAGTAAAGTTTACAATTTTTATTAACTGGATTAGAACTTCATTTAGCTCTGGTGATAATGTTTTCGCTGCCAAATGTTCCCTAGGAATAACACAATGTGTCACTGCTATGTCGTTACCAGAGTCTTATTTTACTTTTGCTGCTACACCAGAATGCCACCCAGTCATACAAGCTGCTCTATCAATGTAGTTTTTCCGATCCAATCCATAATTTTTAATGCAGGAATCTATTGCTTTAAAAATTTCATCACTCGTAGTTTGAGTTGGCAATTCAGAAACACACAAGATATCCTCTTTCATGTTACCAGCACTGTAATTAATATAACTTACTTAGGAAACTGGTATACTATTTTTTTATATCAGTGGATTCATCCATTTCTAATGCAAACTACTTTGACTTTTTTACCTGCTCAATAAGTTGATCCTCAGTGTCCTCTGCCATATCAGCTATACGCCATTCAATCGTGTTGTTTGACAAAGAGATATTTTCCCCTTCAGTTACAGCTGCGGGACCCAATACTCCGCTACACAACAAAATTAGACATGGCTTAATAAGATCCTCACCTATGTTGTAAGGTTTCTTACATTTAGCAATTTGAAGGGCCACAAGATAAGAATATGATATTAAAACTTTGTCGGAAGTAGACCTGCGAACAAGAATATCATTTTTACCTTTAAGGACATCTCTTTTCCGCATAAATAAATCAATAGGCTTACATGCCAGTTCAGAATAGTTTGTATTTAAATGTCAAAGAATTTTTGATGGCTTCATTGCTTCGTTGCCCAGAATGGCAGCACATGCAACGCACTGAGGTTTTGGTAGTTGGTTCGTACCCAGACACAATATGAAGCCGTATTGTAAGTAGCTTTCGTTATACTTCCGTGTGGATGCACTCTTTTTCAAATCGAGATTTACTTCAACTTCTGTTTTTTTATGTGGGATGACAAGTGGCGGGTTACAACAAGTATTTTGGATTATTTCAACATTATCTGGATAATATTGACTTCGTACAAGTTCAAACTTACCCGTATTGTATATATATATATATATATATATATATATATATATATATATATATAATATTTTCATTTAAAGCTAACCCAATTTTAAAAACGTTTTCCGTTATCTTTTTGACAAACTGTCGCTAATTTTAAAGTTATTTCTTTCAATAAAGTCAAATGTTGAGCAAAGCTACAACTTTGTATTTCTATGTGAACATCCTTTGGATTCCAATGTTCATAGTACTAACCTTGGTCGAGAACTTTAGAACTGTATACTTTCTAGACCATATTTAACGACTTCTGAGCTCAAATTTAAGAGGATAGCCACTCAGTTCTCACGTCATGATCAATTAGGAAGTCTTATGTGCGTAAACGTTGTTTAACCCTAAAGATAGCATTCCTCCCTTGACTCGTTACAGTATGGCCATAGCTAGTAATAATACAGGGTGTTTGGCTCACTCTCAAACCTTGACTGATTCTCATACACCAATTACGTCCATTAGTTTGGAGGCTAGGAAGGAAACTCAGGGGCCAAAGAGCGAAACATCCTGTATAAACTACACCAAAGTTTAGCCCGTCAATGTAAGCGTACTACCGTACAGGTAAGATGGCACGAACATAAATTTTACAATAGTAGTAGTAATAATATAAACTGAAATCTGAGTAGGAACTGATTGGATGGAAAGTTTACGGTAGGTTTCAAGAGGTTTCAAGCATTTCGAGACTCCTGTTGTGGAGACACGCTGTGCAATTAAAACTACTTTCAAGTTGATGACAAACCACCTTAGCTACCAGCACAATACACCCCCTCCCCTCTCTCCTCCCCCCCGCTCAGAAACTAAGATTGTTGAGGTTTGTATGAATGGGATGGGAGATATAGGGAGAAATAGAGAGAGAATGTTTGGAAAGATGTACTGCCGACCTTGGAGGGATTGGATGTAAGATCTACAACTTCCAGCACACTTGCTGTAGAAAAGTCGGTTATATTTACTGACAAAAATGTTGTTTAGGGTAAAATAAGAAAAACTACTCCGTTGAAGTGCTTAGGATGGTTGTTACCTTTGCACTTTGCATCCATTACTGTTTCACTCCTGAGGCCCGGGTCAGTTTTTTATTCAAGCCATATATTTTCTACTACCGACTTGCTGGGCCTGTCGTTCATTTGCCTTATAATCCAACTTAATACTAGGAAAGGTACAAAACATCCAGTTCCCTAACGTTAACTCATCACTGGGAAAAGGGTAAACACACATTTCACCGATGATTAATTCCTTGGCCATGCCAGGAATTGAACCCGGGACCCTTAGTTCAATAGACAGACATGCTATCGACTGAGCTAAGGTGTATTATTGAAAGTGTTACCAAAAAAGTAGAATATCATAATGAAACAAATACAATAGTTTAATTTTTACTTTCTCTCGATTCCTTGGAGAAAAGTATTGTTATCGTCAAAAAAAAAATTGAATTCAAGATTTCTATAAATGTCGATGTTTTATGAGCCCTGAAATTTAAAAAAAAAGTAGTTTTAGCAATGCCGTCTGTCCATCTGTACCTCGGGAGCTGTTATACCGATTGGGTTAAAACTTGGTACCTGAAGTTTTCATAAGATCCCCCCCAAAAGATTTTTGGAATTAGATATCTAACTCTAAAATTAAGAGTAGTTTACTGAAATGCAAAAAGAGAAAAAATGGATTTTCTCAAATCTTGCTCTAACGATTTTGATTAAGTTTTATACCTTGATGCTTTTTATTATTATTAACAAAATGGCAGTTCTCATTTTCTCATGAAGATTATTTTAAGGGTGCCTTCCAGAAGGGAAATTTTCCACTTTTCATTATTTTCCCCCAACTATTTGAGGTATGAAATAACTTATCACAGTAAAGTTTTAGTGCTATTAAGGATTAAAAAATCTTTTCTTTGAAATATATTTTTATAAAACCAATAATTTCTGAGCTATAATTTTTAATTCAGTTCTTTGAAAATTAATTTGATTCATATGCTCTTTGGCGGACAAAGATGTTTCTCATTTCTCTATTTTTCTGTAACAGTGTTCCAAGTTCCTAATGCCATAGATTAAGTAACAGTGTATATTAATTCATTCACGATCTTTGGGGTAGTGTTTCTACAAAATTGTATAAACCTATTGTTTCGTTTAATATATATTACGATTATTTAGTAAATGTTTATTTCAAGATAAAATTGAGAGAAAATTTGTGTGGGGCACCGTACCATTTATTTTTAAATACCGAAATTCACATTTCACAAGAAATATCTTATTATATCGAAGATTGGGAGGAAATATTTCAATGTAGTATTTCAATGAATCCTAACTATTATAAATGCGAATGTGAGTTTGTTTGTTTGTTTGTTTGTTTGTTTGTTTGTTACGCTTTCACGCCTAAACTACT
>CABFWO010004942.1:0-15159 GCA_902155825.1 Timema genevievae
ATACATACATACATACATACATACATACATACATACATACATACATACATACATATATACATACATACATACATACATACATAAGTTACATACATACATAGACCTATTGGATTCCCTTTCAAACCACACTATTTTAGTACCCATTCATTACTGACTCTGCCCATACGAGTCTTTCTACATATCTCATTCCAACCGCATTCACCTTACTCTTGTGTTTTTCCAGCCAACCCCACGCTTCACATCCATAAAACAATGTTGGCAACAACTTTCAAATATGCATTCGCCCGTCTATCTATGTCACCCTAAGCTCCTTCATTTTTACAGAACATTTTGCACAGATAGATAAAATCTATCACTTGTTTTAACATTTTTCCACTCATACTAAGATGACAACCATTTCCTGACCCGTCCATGTCAAAAACGATCACCTTATTTTTGAAGACATTTGTACAAAGATTTATTCTGTGTGTTGGCCAATTTCAAACGATTTAATGCTTTATTTAAGTCACTTTTATTCTCAACAATTAACATGGCATCCATCATATGCATATCGCAGCACTCTCATATTTACATTGTCCATTTGTACACCAACCAAATCCTCACAAGCATCCCAAAATTGAATTCAATTAATAAAATTTTGTGCCTGTGTTTTATATCATAAATAATAATTTATGCTTTCGTATTTTCATACTCATTTAATGGTATACAGTTAATTACTTGGTTTTGAAAACTTAAGTGGCTATCAATTATAAATAACTTTGTGTTCATGTTTTACAAATAAGGATCAATTTACGAATAATTTATTGAGTAACGAAATAATATTTTAGAATTTCTGAAAAAAAATTGTATTAATCTAAAACATTGTATTTCAATTGGTTATATACAATTCCTTAAAACAAGATTCAGAACAACATACATGAGTCTTATAATATTAATTTCAGATTTCTACCCTCAGTCAGACACCAGTATAGCTTGAAACGATCTATAGAATGCGTCCTACATTGGTGGCAGCGGTGGGATTGTTGTCGATACTGGGCTCAACACCTGCCTTCCCTTTACCTTCCGAGACGAAATACTCCAACAGGTACGATCTCCTGGATATTGACGTGATCCTGAACAACCAGAGGACGCTCAACTCCTACATCAAATGCCTACTTGACCAGGGCAGCTGTACCGCTGAGGGGAGGACGTTAAAGGGTGAGTTGGTTTATTTTAAGGTACTTAGGAGACAAGGGATCCGACAACTTATCTCAGTCGGTAACGTACCTGTCTACTGAGCTAAGGGACCCGGGTTATATTCCCAGTATGGTCGAAATATTTATCTTTGGTGAAATGTGGGTGTACCCTTTCACATTGAGGAATTAATTGCTGGGGACTGGATGTTGTGCCTTTCCTAGTCTTAAGTTATATTATAAGGCATATGAAGCTACGACAGACCTAGCAAGCCAGTAGGGGAAATATATATGGCTTTAATAAACTGACCCAGGCCACAGAATGGAAACAGGGATGGATGTAAAAAGTAAAAGAAGACAAAGGAAGCTTATGCAAATGCATATATTTTTAATAATTGTTGGCACACACAAATAAATAAATATATAAAGTGTAAATATGTATATATTAATAAAGTCGTTTTGAATATTTTGTGGGTTTTTAGAGATATACGCCAATTTACTTTGATTTTTCATATTTTATTTTAGTGTGTATGCTTACAGCTCTTCTTCAAATATTAATATTTAATTTTTTTCTGAACGATACCCGTGACGCCAGGACTGTCCAGCGTAGACGTATATTTTCTTATTTTACTAGCACGCGACCGATTGGCAAAGGCGCGTGAAAGCCCCGTGGCAATCACTTGTCAGATTATAATAATATTTGTGTCATTATTGTAATGATTTTCAGACTGGTTTGTATTGGAAGCCTAGTTAAACTATTAATAATTTTTTACAGTAATTAGTGGAGCGTTTTCATTTCTAGATTGTATAAATAAAATTGGTGACAAAGATAGACACTTTAATGATGCAGACTTTTTATTTGTGGGTAAGGATGGGAAATTTCCATATTAATTTCTAATAAATCTGTTACATACATATTCATACATATTTTGATATAGTATTTATGAAGTGGTTTGATATTTTTAATATTGCTTTCACCAAAATAGAGGAGAAAATTCGGAGCAATTTAAAAGTGATAAAAAATATATGTTATATGTAAGATAAAGCTCATTTAAAACAATCCCACATTTTCTTAAAATTTTATGTTGTGGTCCGATCAAAACATGATACTTTATTTGAGATAGAAAGGCTAAAGCTAGGATTATAACCTTTCTCTTATATATAAGAACTACAAAGTTTGAGTAAAGCGTAGTTGATTTTTTTTTAACTTTAAACTCAACATTTAAACTTTTTACATCAGAAACGAGTCTCATTGCTCCACCATATAGAACCTTTAAGTTAAAGAGTCATGCGTTATTTTAACAGATCGTTATTTTATGTATTTACTCTCTCAGTTATGAATATTTTACCATTTTATTTTGTAAATAGAAAAGTACAACGTCATATGTCGACCTTCCACCACATAAATAAACTTATACGAATTGAATTGGTATTTCTTGTAACATAAATATGAAAAGGCCTTGTGTTTGTTTTTACAGAACACATTACAGAAGCGATGGAAACATCTTGTGAAAAATGCACAGATACCCAAAAGAAGTTGATGAGAAAATCCACCAGATTCTTGATCGAGAACCGTCCAGAAGATTGGAAGAATATTCGAGAGTATTACGACAAAGAAGGAAAGTTCGAAGGGTTTATTGAAGAGTTCATCAATTCTGACGATTAGAAATATTGGGGGGGGGGACTATACCAAAATCAAAAAGTATTTGGTAATATATCTATATCTCATGTGATGCAATCTTGACTTATCTTCATCTTCTTCCTCAACCATAACTTCTCCCTCCACTTACAGGAATGTTAATTCAAAGAGTAAATCACTCCTCCGTAAGTAACGAAATGAATTTTTATTTTAAAACAGTAAAAATGTTGCTATAACAAACCTCTACCCTCATTGTTGGACTAAGCATGACATTGGTCTAGTATCGTTTGCTGGTGATGAAGAGGTCAAGGTTTGAACTCAGGTTGGGTGCTTTTTTCCTAAATGTCTTCCTTTTATCTTTCCTCTGCAAAGTCGGGTTAGTATTCTCTAAAATTCTATCTCCCCCGTCCCTGCCCCATTTGTGTAGATACAGTAGCCCCATGGCTTCTTTGGTGCTGACTGACAGCTCACAGCTGACTTCTGACAGTCAACATTTAGGCATATACCTAAATTTTGACTGTCAGAAGTGACATCTGCTAAACACATGTTTTTTGAAGATCATATGGTTCGGCGTAGGGATACATAATTTGGTCTGGTAACTTTTCAAAGCCGTCAGCTGTCAGCTGTGAGCTGTCAGTCAGCACCAAAGAAGCCATGGGGCTACTGTAACTACGGATATTCTGGGTTAATTACAAGAGGCAAAAATTAGATCTAAAATATAAATTCTCGTTCAATAAGTTTTTTCCGAGGGCCCTTCATTTGTTTTACATTACGTTAGAACAATCCCAAAGGTAGAATTTGCCATTTTATTTTACCTTTTTAATCAGTCTCTTTGATGCTAAACAAATTAAAAGGGGTATGGGATGATATTTTTCTCCTGATCTCTTCCATTATATTGGGACACCATTTATAAAAGGGTACAGTAAATAGACATGATTCTTCCTAGTCCTATCATCCAATAGAAAGCACGCAATTCCTTTATTAAATAATTTATTTGCAATAAACAATAATAACTATAAGCCACTTTGTGTGATTAAACCTACCTTTTTAATACTTTCTCGGTGTTATTCACCCATTACAGCGGATTATAACTATTATGTATCAATTATTTTGTGTTACTCAACACATTTGAATCGTTTTAAAAAAGTATTCCAATGTAACTTTTTAAAGGCAGTCAAATTTAATACTTTAAAGCACAGACTGTTAGACAATAAATTTAATTTGTATATTTTAAGTTGTATTCTTAAACTAGTAACCCATTTATAGCTTAAATAATAAAACTATGTGCATTATATTTTATATCTGCGTTGAAAACCACCCTATTAATTAAAAGATTTGGGCCCAAACTAGAAATTTCTGGTCTCAAATTCAAAAAAGACAAAATAATTTTAATCATTGCTAAAAACATTAAATCCGCTAGGCTACACTAACCATTCATTAGTTATACCAGAAATTATTTTGGGCGAAGTCTAAGACAGTGATTACTGGTGTGCTATTTCAATTTGAGCCTTTATTTTGTACAAAGTTCCACCGCTTTCCTTTAAATTATTTCACACCAGCAATCTTACACGAAATGTGTGTAAGAATTGTACCCTCACCTCTTAAATTTAATATGACTGATTCTTAAATATTTTAGATAACATTGAAAGTTGTACTTAATAAAATAGTTTATTTACAAGTAACTATTAACGTGGCTAGTTTAAATATAATTCAGTACAAATTTGGAATAAGGTTCAAATATATAAAAGACTAATCCAAATACAATCCTAAGAAACAAAATATAAATTATATTATTATTATTATTATTATTATTATTATTATTATTATTATTATTATTATTATCATCACCGCGTCTTACTACTCATTTGGGTTATACGCACTTACGCTAATGTGTAATGGTAGGGTGATTGTGAGATGAAATGGAGGACCTAAAGTTTAACGTGGAATCCGAACCACGGTGGAGGCCTGGCATTCCTCCCATTCACAAGTTGTTATTAATACACGTCTTGTCAGAGGTGAAGGATGGGTTTGGCAATAAGATAAATTAGTGCTGGGACCGAGGATTGAGCCCCGGACCCCCAACACAGAAGTCTGACACCTTATCCCTAGACCACCAGGTCACCTATAAATGATGTTCACAGAAACAAATGACTTTAAAATGTTACTAATTTTTTGAACTTTCCTATCAGTATATCGGTGTCCAATCCGACAACTTATCTCAGTAGGTACCGTGTCTGTCTATTGAGCTAAGGGTTCAAGGTTCGATTCCTGGCATGGCTGAAAAAGTACTATTGGTGAAATGTGGGTTTACCTTTTCACAGTGATAAATTAACGGCTGGGGACTGGATGTTGTGCCTGTCCTAGTATTAAGTTAGATTATAAGGTATATGAGGCTACTATAGGCCTAGCAAGCCGGTAGTGGAGAATGTATTACTTGAATTAAAAAGCGACCCAGGCCAAAGGCTGTAAACAGTAAGGGTTGTAAAAAGATCGACGTCAACATTTATTGAATGTGTTAGTTCGATAATTGAAAGCAAGTACCAAACCAACAATCTTGTTCTGGATAATGGTGGTCTTAAATTTACTTTTTACTTGAGTTAGTTTAACATTTTTTTTAAGATTCACGCTAAAGTCTTTAGCAGTCTTCATAAATTGTGTGTATGTATATATATATCTAACGTAGATTATCTCTAACGTAGAAACTATATATATATATATATATATAGTTTCTACGTCATTGGTCTGTAACTAATACAACCTGTCTTCACATCCTTAATGAGCAATTTGTACCTCCATACACATACTTGCTAGTACTTTTATAATTATTATTTATCCTTTTTATTATGAAAACTTGATAAATATCTGTGTCAAAGTCAAATTGAAAAATCCAACCTGATATTTTTAAAAAAGTTTGTTGATAAAATTGTTCCTTAATATCTTGAAAAGAATAGATTAAGTTGCTCCATATCAAAGTAGGCTACTTGGTAAAATATTTGGTACAAAAAGGTAAGAAAATATTGGAGAGTAGAGGAAGTTAAATAACGATGAGTTACATACCATGTGCCCATCACCAAACATTATTACATTCTAATAATAACTGTCTGCATTGGTTTGTCTCAGACCTGATGATGGCTGAATATAAATTCAATAAACTTCAACCCAACGAAGGAATATTAAGGAGAGGAATTATCCAACCTAGCTAAGGAACGGCCTATATGAGCACTTATTAACCTAATTTAGTTTTATCAAAATTTATATATCTATCTTATATTTTAATACATTCTGATGTTGTTAATTGTATTTTTAGGACTACTGGTTTTTGATTAGCAACTTACTGATCATAAATAGGCTTAAATTTAACTTATCAATTTACTTTCTTATTTTATACTCAAAACTGTAATTTCACATAGCTTATGTCAATAATTTTAACATATTATATTTTAACCAAGTGTTTCATCTAATCATTATATTTCAATTTCTAATCTAATAATAAGGCCTATTTTGTATTAATAGGACTACTGTAATTGTCTCTTTCTCAATTATTGAATGTGGTGATCCTAACTATACTTTTAATATTTAACTTCAAATTTCTATTAAATTTCTATAATAATTTTTAACTTATAAACTGTTTCACATTAACCTATTTTCAACTTATCTAATATTCTCACAAGCTCGTTCCTTACACAATATCCTCCATTATTAGGGTTGTCAAATCTCGTAGATTAGGGTGGGCCGGAAATACAGCGTGGATTGAGGAAACTAGAACCACATTCAAGGTATTGACTGACAAATCCAATTGGAGGAGATTGTTGGTAATACCTAGACGCAAATTGGTGGATAACATTAGAATGGACCTGAATGAGCTAGTGTGTAATGAGGTGGACTGGATAGAACTAGTTAAAGGTAGGGATAGGGTGTAATGAGGTGGACTGGATAGAGCTAGCTTAAGATAGGGATAAGATGTGATAAGTTGGACTGGATAGAACTAGCTCAAGATAGGAATAGGGTGCAATTAGGTGGACTAGATAAAACTAGCTCAAGATAGGGATAAGGTGTGATAAGGTGGACTGGTTAGAACTAGTTCAAGATAGGGATAGGGTATAATTATGTGTACTGTATAGAACTAGTTCAAGATAGGGATAGGGTGCAAGGAGATGGACTGGAAAGATAGGAATAAGATGTGATGAGGTGGACTGGATAGAACTAGCTCAATATAGGAATAGGGTGTAATTATGTGGTCTGGATATAGTTAGCTCATGATAGGGAAAGGGTGTAAGGAGATGGACTAGATAGAGATATTAGGAATTAATAGCCAGAGCTATTATTTATGCTTATTAGTAGGGAATTATTCCACTAGATATCATATTCTGAAAATTGAAAAATGACACCTGGACACGGATTCGATTCCCGTGTCCAGGTGTCATTTTTCGATTTTCAGAATAGATAGAAATAGCTCAAGATAGGAATAGGGTGTAAATATATGGACTGGAAAGAACTAGCTTAAGATAGTAATAGGGTGTAATGAGAACTGGATATAACCAGTTCAAGATAGGGTTACTGTTATAAGTGCGGCAATGATCTTTCAAGTTTCTCCAGTTGTCTTCTAAGAATCAATATACTGGTCGTTGTTTGTTTACTGAAATTTAAATTTTATATTCTTAATATTTCCTTAAGGCTATAAAATACTCCCCACTGAAAAATGTTTCATCAGAACGCTATACGTGACTACGCTCATAGCTGTCAATAAATTCAAATGAGAAGTTTGAAATATGTTGCTGACCTTGAGAAGCATTGTCTTTAGCTTTTATTTCTGAAAGCCTGATTGATTTATTCACTTCACTAACTACCTCAACTCTACATGCTCATCTCATCGATTGGAATATACGAGTTTCTACTGTTTTAATAACCTTCATTATATTTCCCAAAACTGCGTGTTGAGTTGAGATAATACATACATAATCACACCGTTCCCTTAGGTGGTAGGCAAGAAATTGTGCATATAGCTCCGAACATAATATATCCCAAATTACTTTCTCCATACTTCCTATCCTTGCATACTCTCCTCACTTTACTAAGCCATGCATGCTCTTTTATTCTTAAAACTATTAATGTTTCTCTTTTTCACACATTCATCCACAACATTTAGCAATGTCCTCTATGTCCTACCCCTTAACTTTGGATCCACACACTCTACCTTCATATATATATATATATATATAGATCCTCACTTATCCTCTCAACATGTGAAAACCAACGTGAGACACTTATTTCACATTGACCTACTGGATTTCCTCACTCCTTGAGCACCCATTCACGACTAACTCTGTTCATATGAGTTCCTCCACACACATTTCTTAAATATATTATTCCATGAGTTGAGATAACCTCTATTAAAGAGGTGAAACAAGTTTCCAGAAGTAAAAGAAGAAGAAGGATTCTGACTAGAAGAGATAGAACTCAATAAGGTTGTATGGAAGGGAACCAGAGCTAAAGAAAGCAATTTTGTAGTTTTTAGTGCGAAAAACGTTTTTGATCAAAATAAATAAACTATTGCTTTGGTAAATGTGTTGTTTTTTTTTACTTAAATTGATCTCAACAGTTCTTGAATATTTCTCATATCCAGGGAACACCCGAATATACTAATCCTACATCCTTTCCGTGAAGGCTCTTTCCGTGTCCTGATGAGATGAGGGAATGATGGTAGGGAATATGGTGAGATGGAGGCAATTAAGATCTTAACCTAACGTAACCCTAATTAACCAAACCCTGAGGAACATGTTAATTACTCCACTTTTTAGAAAGATCCTGTAGTACCAGCCGGTAATCGAATCCGGTACCTCTATGAGAGCCGTCAGGTGCTTTGACCACTACACCACAAGGCCGGTTAATATTTTCAATATAAAACTTTATTTTAAATTTACCCTTAAAAATCTAGATAGGCATGTCCCTTTTTGGTCCTCTCGTGATAAAAATAAAAAAATTGTCCAAAAATTTGACGTATATCAAATAAAAAAAGGAGATAGAAACTCAGGGAGTTATTTAAAGAACTCAGGGAGTTATTTAAAAAACTCGGGGAGTTATTTAAAAACTCGGGGAATTATTTAAAAACTCCCCATTATATCTAAGACACATATTTATTTTTTTGCTGTAGTAATTTTTTAAATAATGAATTTAAATACTATTACCATCTTCATCATCATTGACCGCTTATGTGGCCGATTGGTCATAGGTCCTGGCTACAGATCCAAAGGACCCCAGTTCGATCACCGGCACTTCTAGATCTTTCAATGAAGCAATGGGTCTGAAAAGGAAGTAAATTCAGCCTCGTGAGGAGAATTGAGGAGGTACTTGAATGAAAAAATAATTAGCGGCTTCAGTCTAGAAAACTGAGATTAATGGATGAAGGAGCCGTTTTGCTGGCCACATGAACACCCTCTAACCGAAAATGTCGGCACTATCTTAACCAACATTTGGCGGCCAGTATAACTCACTTGCGGTCTGACGGAATGAAGTGTTTTTTTATAATCCTTTCTAGATATTCTGTCACTCTACCGGTACAATGCCGTGTTCAAACTGTAGTTAGGAATGTGGAAAAAGTACCGATTCTTAACTAATATCGATATTAGTAATTTTTTACTCGATACTTTTACTGATATTAGAACTCACACATCGGTATCGGATCGGTATCGAAACGACTCTTTTTTTTAATCTTCACTCGTGCTAGGATTATCTTTACTAGGGTGGACTGTGGAGTAAGAATAGCTGACAGTATTTCTCAACTCTCACTCATTTTCTGCATGACAAGCAACTCTAGCAATCAATCTCTTTTAGCTCATCATAATACATAGCTGTTATTTCATCTTTGTGTATCTATACAGACTGACGGGGTGAATGTTGACCAGTCTACTTACTACCTTTATCAATGATTATGGTCATCATTCATCACAAACTAAGCAAAATAAGCTTTGTAGAGCTCAATGAACTCACCCAACTTAGGATACCCCAAGCAAACGAAGCAGAAAAGTTTATGTGTGTTGGTTAAGCAGATGAAGCAGGGTAGTTCATCCATTATTCTATTGTTTGTCAATATTTAATCATATATCTATATAAAGGATGAATGTAGTTTAAAAAAAATGGTACCTCCCATAAGTGAGTTATGGAAGTTTTTTTAAGAATGTGTACGGTGAAAAAGCATTTTTCAAATTTGTTTTAAAATGTTAAAAACCATTTTCAGTATTTTAATAAATATTAAAATCCAATTATGATACAAAAGTTGAAATTATTATTACCTGATTAAAAAAAATTCCAGATTAGAATTTCGATACCGATATTTACTGTTATGGATACTTTTCTTTCGATACTAGCACGGTATCGATATTTTTCTACCGATAATTTTAATGAGTAAAGTATCGATACTTTTATTTCGATACCACATCCCTCTAGCATGTACACCCTCAGCGGAGTTGGTGTGGAGGTTAACAGTCATTAATCGGAACTGAGAGGTCAGAATGTCACTTCCCGACTTGGGACAACTTGGGGTTGTTTCTCAATACTTTGCTTTTATTCAGCACTGCGTCTTACTACCCGTTCGGGTTATACGTTTAAGTACTAATTACGCTAATGGGTTAGGAATTGGGAAGGTTGAATTTAGTGTCAGTGAATCCTCATTTGCGTGGAGGAAGAGTGGAAAACTATTTAGAAATAAACCAACCCCCAGTTCACCCGACCAAAATTCTAACCTCAATCTCCCCGTCCTCGGCAGTCTAGCTCAACACGAAACAAGCGTGTTAGTCAACTACGCCACCGAGGTGGGTTTTGTTGTTATTGTTTGTTTGTATCACCGTGTATTTAAATCCTTAACACAGGGCTCATACCTAGGTCTTAACATCCTTAAAACAGGGCTCATACCTAGGTCTTAACATTCTTAACACAGGGCTCATATTTAGGTCTTTACATCCTTAACACAGGGCTCATGTTAGGTCTTTACATCCTTAGCACAGGGATCGTATCTAGGTCTTTACATCCTTAGCACAGGGCTCATACTAGGTCTTTAAATCCTTAACACAGGGATCGTATCTAGGTCTTTACATCCTTAGCACAGGGATAATATCTAGGTCTTTACATCCTTAGCACAGGGCTCATAACTAGGTCTTTACATCCTTAGCACAGGGATCGTATCTAGGTCTTTACATCTTTAACACAGGTCTCATACCTAGGTCTTTATATCCTTAAACCAGGTTCAGGCTATACGCATGTATGATGATTACTCTAATTAAGTAGAAATAAGGAAGTAAGTATTTTAGAGGTAGTCTACCCGCATTTGCGTGGCAGGGGAGTGGCAAACCGTTTAGCAAAAACTACCCTCTATAGACCCAACTGGGATTCAAACCCCGATCTCCCCGCCATCATCAGGCCATTCCAACAATAGGGCAAAGCCTTATACCACGCAGATACCGTAGTGGGTCGATGTGAATTGTGGTCTCTCGCTCTGTACCAAGACAATAAATTTGAGAGTTTTTGAGAATAAAGTGCCAAGAAATATATTTGGACCTAAGAGGGATGGACGGACATGAGAATGGAGAGAGCTAAAGAGTGGATAATTTCATGGCTTGTATGAATCCACAAACAAATTGAGGATAATATAGGCTCTCAGGCTTAGGTAGGGTGATCAGGTATGGGTGATGGCGGGCGTACACACAACATTTTAGTTGGGAAACCTGAAGAAACATGGCTTGGATGGCATTTAGTGCGTAATGTGAGACTGGATTTGTAGGAGGTTGGGTGTCAGGTTAGGGATTGGATGGAGGGGTTTACGGATTGTGTTGAATGGTGGGATTACGTTCTGGAGGATTTAACTTCAGTTGGTTGGTCAGTTAGCAAGTTACAGAACGAGTGGATGGAGGAGAGAGGACAGAGAAACTTCAGTTGTTTGGTCAGTTAGCAAGTTACAGAACGAATGGGTGGAGGAAAGAGGACAAAGTAACCTCAGTTGGTTGGTCAGTTAGCAAGTTACAGAACGAGTGGATGGAGGAGAGAGGACAGAGAAACTTCAGTTGTTTGGTCAGTTAGCAAGTTACAGAACGAGTTAATGGAGGAGAGAGGACAGAGGAACTTCAGTTGGTTGGTCAGTTAGCAAGTTACAGTATGAATATATGGAGGAGAGAGGACAGAGGAACTTCAGTTGGTTGGTCAGGTAGAAATTAAAAGACATAATAAATCAACGCTGAAAAACGACATGAGAAATCAATGCCACTAAACGACGTCAGAAAGCAGCGTTGCGACTTGCTACGTGTTATTACGACCATTATACCAGTGAGGTTTGCACATTTCTCAGAAGCATGATGAGGAATGTTTATTCTTTGTTTTGTTTTTTATTGACTTCTGAAGTAAATAAATAGTTGCTTTATAGCTAATGGGGGAAGTGATTTACAATTACATGATGAAGCAATGTTATATAACATCTCTATGTAATCTACTGGTACAAGATAGAAAATACCAACACATTTTTTGCACTCCACGTCGATATTAATTACTATATTATTAGTGATTATTATTTTATAAGTATTAATGCAATATATTTTAAGTATTGACAGCAGTCAATCACATTGATTGACCTATCAATAGATGAAAAATTGTTTTAGTAAACACTGCAATTTTAAGAATTTTTTTTCTATTTTAATCTTATTCCTTAACCATTGTTACATTATTAATAATAGCCGACCATGTGGTATTGTGGTAAATGCACCTGGCTACAACCCTAAGGGTCCCAGGTTCGATTCACTGCTGGTACCTTGGGTATCTTTTATGAAAGGGGGAATTAAATCAAACGGTCGCCATTGTTGGGTTAATTAGACCTAAATTAGGTCTTTAGAATTTCTACTGAGTCCACAACACCATACTATCACCATCGCCTCATCTGGACATGGAAAAAGCCTCCTCGTAAATGGCGTACGATTAGTACAGTAGCCCCATGGCTTATTTGGTGCTGACTGACAGTTCACAGCTGACAGCTGACGGCTTTAAAAAGCTATCAGACCAAATTATGTATCCCTACGCCGAACCATATGATCTGTAAAAAACATATGATCTGTAAAAAACATGTGTTTAGCAGCTGTCACTTCTGACAGTCAAAATTTAGGTATATACCTAAATGTTGACTGTCAGAAGTCAGCTATGAAACTGTCGGTCAGCACCAAAGAAGCCAATGGGGCTACTGTACATTCGGAAGTCCTCGGGGTAAGGGTATATTAGTACTGGCTAATTTTTCCACGAGGTGGGCTACGATTGATGTAGCTCAGAAACACATTATTATTATAATTATTATTATTATAATTATTATTATTATTATTATTATTATTATTATTATTATTATTATTATTATTATTATTATATATTAGTATTATAGTATTATGAATGATCGTACGCAAAAGAGGGATATAAAATTTTTAGTTTTAAAATAAATTCAAAGGCTAGTGGCTAAATTTATACTTAATGTCTTTCAATAAAAGTAGAATGTTGTTAATTTTTATTTATTATGCATTAAATGTAAGTTGTTTAATATGGGCGTGAAACGTGGGTTATTACCTGACATGAAGAAAACAAATTCAGGGTGTTCTAAACCAAGGCGCTTGGGAAGATATTTGGTCCAAAGGGAGATGATACTAATTTGTAATGGAGGATTATTACTTAATGATAAGTTACATACCTTGTAGTCATATCAAGTCAGGTAGATTAAGGTGGGCAGGACATTCAGTACGATTGGGAGAATCATAAAGTTACATACCTTGTAGTCATATCAAGTCAGGTAGATTAAGGTGGGCAGGACATTCAGTACGATTGGGAGAATCATAAAGTTACATACCTTGTAGTCATATCAAGTCAGGTAGATTAAGATGGGCAGGACATTCAGTACGATTGGGAGAATCAGAAAGTTGCATACCTTGTAGTTATATCAAGTCAGTTAGATTAAGGTGGGCAGGACATTCAGCACGATTGGGAGAATCCAGAACCATGCTCGGAATATTGACTAGCAAGCTCAATGGGAAGAGTCTAGTGGGCAGACCTATACTGTAACTGAAAGACATAAGGTTTAATGAGGTGGACTGGATAGAACTAGCTCAAGATAGGGATATAGTGTAATGAGGTGGACTGGATAGAACTAGCTCAAGATAGAAATATAGTGTAATGAGGTAGACTGGATAGAACTAGCTCAAGATAGGGATATAGTGTAATGAGGTGGACTGGATAGAACTAGTTCAAGTTAGGGATAGTGTGTAATGAGGTGGACTGGATAGAACTATCTTAAGATAGGGATAGGGTGTAATGAGGTGTACTGGATAGAACTAGATCAAGATAGGGATATAGTGTAATGAGGTTGACTGGATATAATAGTCTCAAGATAGAGAGAGGGTGTATTAAGTTTGGCATGGTAAAAGAAGCTCAAGAAAGGGACAGGTAGCGTAGCGGCAACCGCCACCGCCATCGTTCGCTATATAAGGATACCAAATTCTGTGGATAGATGGTGTCATATTGTCAGCACACAATGAGCCCTCCAGCCGTTAATCTCAGATTTCTCAAATGGAGCTGCTACATATTTATTCAAGTAGCTCCCCATTTATCCTCACTATGCCGAGTCTGAACCAGTGGCGTGTCGTGAAGTGCTACCAGGGTAAGCAGCAATAGTTTCTAACTGTACCTGTGAATTGTTCATACCCCTCAGTAGAACAGTCATTGGTCAGGTACCGAGGGGAATACATTCCCGTGTGAGGCATGCAGAACAGAGCATATATATGATTGGTCAAATAGGGCCCAAGTGGGTTAGAATATATCACAAGGTACAGTTTAACTAGGTCTGCTTCCCTTGTAACACTCCACGACACGCCACTGATTTGACCCCGAAATTTTGGAAGCGTCGGTGACTGAACTCTGGACTTATGGATCTGTTGTAAGGATCTCTGACCATTAGACTACAGAGGTGGTCTCTTTAAAACAAAGTTTTTTTTTTACAAAAGTGTTAAATAATGGCTTAATCTACACGGTACTTGAAGAAATGCACCTGAATTTGTGAAAATTATTATTATTATTATTATTATTATTATTATTACTATTATTAACAATAACAGGGTGACCTGGCGGTCTAGGGGTAGGGTGTCAGACTTCTGTGCTGGGGTCTGGGATTCAATCCACGTTCCCAGCACAGATTTATCTGATTTCCGAACCCTTCCTTCACCTCTGACAAGACGTGTATTAATCACAACTTGTGAATGTGAGGAATGCCAGGCCTCCACCGTGGTTCGGATCCCACGTTAAACTGTAGGTCCTCCATTTCATCTCACAATCACCCTACCA
>CABFWO010004942.1:18996-55811 GCA_902155825.1 Timema genevievae
CCCTCCATGTTATTATCGTTACTACAGTCTTACTAGTAGTTCTGTGAACAGTAGACCTCCCTCCATGTTATTATCGTTACTACAGTCCTACTAGTAGTTCTGTGAACAGTAGACCTCCCTCCCTCCATGTTATTATCGTTACTACAGTCTTACTAGTAGTTCTGTGAACAGTAGACCTCCCTTCTTCCATGTTATTATCGTTACTACAGTCTTGCTATTAGTTCTGTGAACAGTAGACCTCGCTCCCTCCATGTTATTATCGCTACTACAGTCCTACTAGTAGTTCTGTGAACAGTAGACCTCCCTCCCTCCATGTTCTTAACTTTACTACAATCTTAGAAACATAAAGTTTAATTTTCTTCCCATGCTGATATCAACAGTTGTTGATTATCAGTCATGAGCATAACCCTAGACGAGGAACTTTTTAAATAAATATAAAAAATTGTCGTTAAATTCCAGGACACACTTAGTAGATATTAAACATCTGCTGACGTCAGCATTCGAATAAAATTCAACCCTTGGCTTATACAGGATTTCTTTTGAACCAAAATTTGTTTTAATAAAAAATTTGAAAAAAATTTCCCTTATTTTTCCTTTTCTTTCATACCATTTCAAAGACCTGCCTTCACTTGAAAAAAAAATCAACAATATCCTACTTACTTTTTTAACTTATAATGAGGAAAATATATTTATTATCTATTAGACTAATTTTCGACGGATTAGAGACAATTGCACCCGGGAAAACTACTCCTTCCCAGAAAAAAGGGGAAAACTGTGCCCTCGCATGACTCATCACAGCATTAGATGGGAAAAGTGCGTTTCACACACTGTTTTACACACTTACAAAACAAGTACACCCAAGGACACAACAAAGTGTTTAAAGAGTCTAGCCTAGATTCAAATAATAGAGTAAATGTCGTCAATATTTAGTTTGGTAACTTCAATTTATACGTTAACATCAATAGCTTACAGATACACACAAATCTTTACTTAATTGAAAGACCTAACCTAACTTGACCTAACCTAACTTGACATAACCTAAACTAAACAACAGGCCATGAGACAGGTGCGATGAATCGATGTACTTTGTTTGACCTCCTCAAAACCTCGTGATGTGCGGTGAGTTGAAATTGGAAATACCCACCCTCCTAAACAAAAAGATGCGATGAACCGATCCACGCCGATGAAAATGGTAAGTTCATGAGGAAAGTGAAAAAAGTGCACCCACACGACCTTGTTAAAATTATTTAGGGGTGACAGAAAAAGTCGTGTGGGCGGATTTTCCCCACCTGTTAGTGTGATGATTCATGCGAGGGCACAGTTTTCCCGGGCGCGATTTTCCCCGACACCTTTTCGACATCCTCAACTTCTTATTTGCCTTTAGTGTAAATTTTTTTTTTCACTTGATCATTGTACTTATTCGTTAAGTATTTCTTGTAATACTCAAGGTTGAACTGAATAGTTTCAAAATGCAGACGTCATAGACGTTAAAATACAGGAATAAAAACGCCCCTTATTATGTACTTGCTAATCTTTTAACCGGTTTGTCGGTAATTCGTTGTTAATGGTTGAAGGTAAAGAAGGGGAAATAGTGCATGTCGTAAAAAAGAGATGATTCATTATTGACATATAAATACAGTGAGGGGTCCTGTGTTTCTTCCAACTTGCATACAAGAGTTTCAGGATGAAGTCTGTGTTTCTGACGGCCGTGTGCTTAGCGGTGATTCTAGGGGTAGTTTCTGGCGCACCGACCCCGGCAGATAAGAAGAAATATCCCGACAAGTACGACCACTTGAACGTAGACGAAATCTTGCAAAACAAGAGGACCACCAATGTCTATATCAAGTGCGTATTGGACAAAGGGCCGTGCCCCCCGGAAGGACAGGAACTTAAAGGTGAGTTTTGAGTCGTTTGGACAGTCTAAGCTGCGTTGTTTAATCAGATGTCTGGGGAAGAGGAGTGCATTTTAAAGGAATTGCACCAGTCAGTGGTGCACACAATAGTTTTTAGAGTTGAGGGGGGCAATTGACCCCCTCCTGACTCCCAAGAACCCCAGTAGTTTTAATAGAAACTTAAATCATATAAAATATAACTGCTATATAGAGAAGTTATTTTTAGCACCGCATATTACCACCCGTTCAAGTTATACCGCTATGTACTAATTACGCTAGTTGCTTTAAGGGTAGGAAGGTTATATTTATAGGAAGTGTACCCACATGTGCGTGTGGATAGAGTGGAAAACCATTTTGGAATAAAACTAGCCTAGGTATACCCAACCGAAATTCTAGCCTTGGCAGTCTAATCTACTGTTAGAGTAGCGCGTTAGACTATCCGGTCACCGAATCGGGGTTTAGAGAACTGATTTGAGTCAAATGTAAATGCTATATTTTGAAACCAGACTTACAGCTTGTTATTCAAAATATATACAGTTATACATTATTAAAACTACCCCTGAAAGTGATGTGGTGGGTATGAGATAGTGCCAGTACTCATTTTCATCAAAACTGAGTTGATACTGCTATTGAGTGTCTAACACACGGGGAAAAATAGATTAAATGACTTTTTTTCAGCCAAATCTAAATTTATATTACGCCCAGCGTCACTTGTACTTAATTGTTTGTTGCCATATTAAAAAAAAATCTTATGGGATATATGACTGGAAGGGAAATACATTCCAATTCGGTCTCCTGTATGTAGACTATTTTCTGTTCTGGTGGAACAGAACGTTACCCAGGGTACACCACAGGAGGCTGTTTACACACGTCATACCCGCAATGAGATGATGTTATGATATGGAATATTATGTTGTGGAGCTGATGTAAGTCTTGACCTAACTTAAGCCTGATTGATTAAACCATGAGGAACGTTGGGATCATTCACCTTAAGAGAAAAATTAACCAAAATACCAGTCGGGAATCAAACCCGGGACCCTTAGGCTCATGGCAAGATGCACTGACCACTACACCAAAGGGTTTGTTACTGTAGCATAAGATATGAAGTATTTATCAATCTTTAAATTTTTTTTAACAAAAAATTAGGCTTGGCACTCTCTCGTCCCGAACTCCTTAATTTTTAATTGGAAAAATATCAGAGATAATAACTTTGATTCGTTGTATATGTTACAGGAAAAGTAGATTCTCCAGTAAGAGTCGACTTTACCTAGGCCGAGTCGACTCTTACTGGTCTTTTTAGTAAAAGTTGATTAAAAGCGAAAAGTGATGAATTTCGATCAACATTTACTAGTCAGAGTTGACCGTACCTAGGGAAAGTATACTCTTACTACCTTGAGTTAGTAAAAGTTGACTTTTTGCAAGGAAATGGTCTAATACCTAATAAAAAACAAATAAAAAAGCAAAACCTTTATGATACAAAGAGAGATATAAATATTTATTATTTATTACAGCAAGGTAAAGATTTGTGACACTTTGAGTTGCAGAGCTAACCTAACCTAACCTAACCTATAAAACAACAGTAAACAAATAGATCTGGGATATTCAAAATAAAGATGTGTGCGCGAAGTCGCATGTGGAGAGCAACATCGCGGAATCAACTTTTACTAAACCATAGCAGGCATAGTTAACTCTTCCTAGGAAAAGTTGATCTGTTTATTCTCTATCAACTTTTACTGATACTTTTAGTAAGAGTCGACTTTACCTAGGCCGAGTCAACTCTCACTAACAATCTACTTTTCCTGGACATAGACAAAGCCATTGTCAGAGAGAATTTTAATTTATACTGCCTGATTTACTGTCTAAACCGATATTTATCTAATTTATAAAGAAAAATATTATCAAAATAGCTTTAGAGTTCAAAATAAAACTGATTTTTTAAATTTATTATAATTTTTTTTCGAATTTTATTAATGAACCAAAGAGTAGTATGTGAATATATATTACATATTATTTTTATTTTTATTTTAACAACCAACTATAAAGTGAGAAATAAAATAATTCAAAGGACTTACATAAAGTAAGTATTTGCCCAAAATAGATATAAAGTGAACACCAAAAAGATTCTAAAGGCATTTAATAGTCAGGGATTTTCTTGGCCTCTGGTTGTTAAGAATAGAGCCCCTTAAAACAGCCTCCATCCGAAATTTTCTTTATGCCCCTCCCCCTATTTAAGTAGTAACTGCATCTTGACATGAAATAAATTTAATAAAAATAATTAATAATAAATTTCTAATAAAATATTCTGTTAACGGTGGTATCAAGCTTATATTAAAAACTTAAAGACGGATATAATTTGTATTTTCAATTATTACAGGGCAGATTCCTCAAAAAAGATTAAAAATACCACCAAATTCTTTGAGTTTCAATACAATATTATTACTACTTTATTTTAAATACATTTTACATCTTAAATAATTGCAGTTTGAAATAAAGACTTCTAAAATTACAAAAGGAGTTAAAAACTAATTATATTTTAGTATTTTATATTAAAAAAAATTAATTAAAAATTTTAATATACAATTAACTCGCTTTAATTAATACAATGTACTTGTATTTTATTGTATGATCACAGTATATGGCACAATCTTGGCATCAAAATGTGACCAGAGAGTGAAGATTAGGAATGTACAAGTGACCCTTGAATTGTTTTCTACATTTTGATAAACAAATTTTTGTTTTGAATTAAATAAACATTTTTGAAGAACTTACATAATATTTTAACTGCTATAAAAACATATTTAATGTATTTATTGAGGCTTCTAGACGTTTTATTACTAAATAATGTAGGCCTATATTTTATTGTAGAATTTTGTAGATCTAGAGATTAAAAAAGTACTTCTCAACCAACAAAAATTATTTTATTTACTTTATTTATTTGAAATATCTAACGTGAACTTTCTGAACCGACTGCTTATATCAGCACACGAGAATTTCTATGAGCGATAGTGAAAAGACATACAAATTTTTCCGGTGAAGGTATTTTCACAAACCTTCCAGGGTTATTTTATATGCCACAATCGACATGGGACCGATGGCTTTACTTCCCCTCCGAAGTAAGTTGTGCTACGGATTTTTATCGTTCGTTTTATCGTATCGTGTTTTTTATCGAGCACTTCACCCCAAGACCACTGAGTCCGGAAAAATAAACTTCAAGATTCTCTTATATAGGGCTACCCTTAAAGGCTATTTTAGCCATCAGTATTGATTGAAACACTACCCGCTTCGGTGGTCGAATGATCAAATACGTCACTCTCGCCATGGTCTGGACTGCCGGTGACGGGAAACCAGGGTTTGAACTCCGTTTGGGTGTACTGAGAGTGATTTCTCCTATATATTTGTATACATTCTCCCCAAGCAAATGTGGGTACATTCCTTTAGTCTTTATTCTGTGCAGATGGAACACTTTTATTGGCACATTATAAAGATAAGGCTATCAAACATATGTAAGATTTCTGCACATCAAATAATATGGAGGAGGTACACCTTTCTCTCTCATTTAATTGTAGAAGTGAATGTTAGATGGAATGGCTCTCGTTCATTCAACAATCAAAACTCATAAAGTTAGGACGGATGTAAAGACTTAGCAGAAGTTTTCTTGGAGAGAACTGCCAATATTGCCAAATATTATGGTGGAATTAGGACATGTAAAGACTTAGCAGGTGTTTTCTTGGAGAAATCTGCTAATATTGCCAAATCTTATGGTGAAATTAGGACATGTAAGGACTTATCAGAAATTTTTTTGGAGAGAACT
The DNA here is from genome assembly GCA_902155825.1 of Timema genevievae. Lineage (NCBI taxonomy): Eukaryota > Metazoa > Arthropoda > Insecta > Phasmatodea > Timematidae > Timema > Timema genevievae. The sequence goes on from CABFWO010004942.1 coordinate 24,700, forward strand.
CCAATATTTCCAAATCTTTTGGTGAATTAGGCTGGTATTTGACAGTTGCAGGAAAATCTGAAAACCAAAATGGGAACTACCCTCTTACTACCAGTTTGGATTATCCATCTATGTAATAATTACTCTAATAGGCTAGGGTTGAGTAAGATGAAATTTAGAAGAAGTGTTACCCCATTTTCATAGAGGGAGAGTGAGAAACCATTTAGTAATTAAAAACATATAAATTACACCCAACTGGGATAGAATCCAGATATTTCTGTCGTAAGTAGCTATGAGGAAAAATTATTGATGCCTTATTAATACTTTACTCATATCAATATTTTTATCTTTATATCAAAATATTTTTACTCGAAACTTTTACCCAAATGAGTACTTACACCAAGATATCAGATCGGTATAAAAAAAAATAAAAAGGTTATAATGTATGTAATGAAACATTTATATTGTGATATTTATAAGCCCATATTTTGAAACCTGCTGCCTCATTAGTCAAGAAGATAGGTACAGTACATAACTAGGGCCTATATTACAATTGTGATTATTTTATTATCTTATATAATAAATTTTAAAAATTATACTATAGGTTATGAAAAAGTTATATATATTTTTAAGAGATAAGTACACATCAATCAGGATATAATGGAGGAAAAATTATCTATTTTTAGAGCTAAAAAATATCTTAAAATATGATCTTCGTAAATAATTTTCTACTTATTCTTGGGATACCAATACCATCCATTATCGATACTTTTCTTTCGACACAATATGAGTAAATAATCGATATTTTATTTTAAATCAGAAAGGAGTACTTTTCCTTCGATAACCGATATCATATTGAGGTCAATATTTTTGTAGTTTTTGTATCGAAATATTTTTTGGTCAAAATAAATCAATTAATTCCCCTGTATTGACATATAGTCTAATTTTCTTCACAGGGTGATATCAACAGTTGTTGAATATCTGTCAGAGGTGTCCTGGAATTTAGTGACCACTTTTTCTCTTCATTTAAAAAGTTTGTCATTTAATGCCGCTATGCTCGTGACAAATATTCAACAATTGTTGATATCACCCTGTGAAGAAAATTAAACTCTATTGGGGCAATAATTTATTTATTTTAACCGATGGAAATGTTTGCTATAAGAACTGCAGAATCATTGCCCATAGCTCATGTTCCCTAAATACCCACCTTAACCAAATTTGGCAAGGTCATTCTTTAAACTTAAGTCGAGTGGTGTATATACAATCCATTTATCCTAAAAGGTAGCAGTACTGTATTACTTTCATGAACCACACTATCGCCCTGTCTTGTAAGCTACGTCATACGATTTAGGCTTGTTACCTTTCAGGGTTAGCGAACGGTCCATGATGTTGTTTATAAATGTTGACATATATTTGAGACAGACGTCTTAATCAATGTGCACACTGGCTGTTCTCTATGAATATTATGTAGTGTTGAATATATATATATATATTCACTTGGTGTATGTATACGACACACCCGCCTCGGTGGCGTAGTTGGCTAACGCGCTAGTCGTGTTGAGCTCAACTGCCGAGGACGGGGAGATCGAGGTTCAAATCTCTGTCGGGTGAACTAGGGGTGGTTTTTCCTAAATAGTTTTCCACTCTCCCTCCACTCTAATGCGGGTTCACTTCCTCTAAATTCAACCTTCCCAATTCCTAATCCATTAGCGTAATTAGTACTTAAGCGTATAACCCGAACGGGTAGTAAGACGCGGTTCTAAATAATAATAATAATGTATACGACACTCTAGCTCAGTCAGTGGCCTGTCTTCTTATTGAACTAAGGGTCCCGTGTTCGATTCCCAGCATGACCGAAGGCTTTATCATTGATGAAATATGGGTGTACCCTTTCACATTGATAAATTAACGGCCGGGGACTGGATGCTGTGCCTGGATTAGTCTTAAGTTATATTGTAAGGCCTATTTTATACTGCAAGCTTGCTTAGTGGGTAGTAGCAAGCGACGCGCTGTTCAAATATCAAGAGTTATCTATTCGAGTCAATAACAGTGTTGAGGTGCATTGTTTCATCATGTCACTGTCAAAACTCTACAGGAAATTAATTTCACTCGAAAACATAGCTCTAGAACTCGATTATATACCTTGTGCTTATAGATATTGCTAGGTTCATGAATTTAATAAGAGCGTGGTGAATTTAACAACTTATAGGCCTATCGTAAAGCTCATTTTTATGATGTTACATTCTTGGAATATTTAAGTATGAATAAAGAGCCAAATGATTTCTTACTTTTCAAACTAGAAGAAAGAATGACAAAAACTACAACTAATTTTAGAGAACCGATTAGTGGTGAACAAAGACTTGTAAGATTTTTATTAGAAGCTATTTAAAAATAGTAATTTGTATGTCGTATTATTATTGTTTATTATGTATCTAGCTAGGGAAAAAAATAGTTTGGTCATTATTATAGTTAACAAAATCAAAAAGCCGCATGTGTATTACACAATTACATCGTTGAGAAAGAAAGGCAGGACTATACTTATTTAATTTGTCCAACTATATTAAATATCGGTATATCACAACCATGCAGATTACAAGATCAATTCCGGAATAATGCTGTTCGAATCAGGGAACCATTTTTAAATAAATTAAACGGAGTAGGAAGTGTTGCTTGGCAAAATTACTACGACATTCCAGAAAATATTTTGTCTAATACTAATATTTAATACATAAATACAAAAAAATACATTGACTTAAAATGTTTAATCCTCATTTTAATGCATGTTATAAAAATAGTTTAATTAACCTGGAATGTTTAATTCTCTAATATTAATAATTAATGCAAATAATAAACAATACTTTAACTAACCTGGAATGTTTAATTCTCTAATATTTATAATTAATGCAAATAATAAACAATACTTTAACTAACCTGAAATGTTTAATTCTCTAATATTAATAATTAACGCAAATAATAAACAATACTTTAACTAACCTGGAATGTTTAATTCTCTAATATTAATAATTAACGCAAATAATAAACAATACTTTCTAACCTGGAATGTTTAATTCTCTAATATTAATAATTAATGCTAATAATAAACAATACTTTAACTAATCTGGAATGTTTAATTCTCTAATATTAATAATTAATGCAAATAATAAACAATACTTTAACTAACCTGGAATGTTTAATTCTCTAATATTAATAATTAACGCAAATAATAAACAATACTTTAACTAACCTGGAATGTTTAATTATCTAATATTAATAATTAATGCAAATGATAAACAATACTTTAACTAACCTGGAATGTTTAATTCTATAATATTAATAATTAACGCAAATAATAAACAATACTTTAACTAACCTGAAATGTTTAATTCTCTAATATTAATAATTAATGCAAATAATAAACAATACTTTAACTAACCTGGAATGCTTAATTCTCTAATATTAATAATTAATGCAAATAATAAACAATACTTTAACTAAACTATAATGCTTAATTCTCCACATATCTCTTCCCAGAACCCTTTTTGGTTACCCCACATTCTTGTGAAAGACGTCACCGGGGTCCCATAACGCTCTTCTTTGGAATACAGCACTAATTAGCTTTTCAATATCCATTATTATAAATAAAATAGAACAATATTGTTATTCACAGAACGGTTGCCGCCTGACTATCGAGCGATTTTATTCGACAAGTTGGATCACTTACCGGGTTCCCTAGAGGGCTCGGTTCACGGTAATCCTCGAACCGATTCCAGTTTGCACACGTAGACTAAATACCATGTGTTCATTCCGGTCGCACCCTTGCTACGCCATCCTCTAACCTCCAAGCAAAAGGCTTGCAGTATAAGCAAGGCCTAAGGCATATGAAGCAATGGCAGGCCTAGCAAGTCTGTAGTGGAAAATATATGGCTTGAATAAAAAACTGACCCAGGTCATAGGCTGGAAACAGGATGTAAAATGGATGTAAAAATAAGTTATATGTATACTTTGATAAATAAGGAGAAATTTCAACCAGAAACCCAAAGATAACACTATCAAGATTATAGTAACGTTAAGAAAACGACATTATATACTTAACATTTTTTTAATGCCCTGGAAAGGAGTTCTCCCCTTCACAGAACTTCTAGTAATATTAACTTTGAATGTATTTTTCATTGTTCCAGAACACATCCCTGAAGCCTTGGAAACCGCATGTGAGAAGTGTACATCTTCTCAGAAAAATTTCATAAGAAAATCCATCCGGTTTCTAGCCCAGAATCGACCAGAAGATCTGGAATTAATACATGCCTATTACGACAAAGACAGCCTTTACCGAGCTAAGTTTATGGAATTTGTAAACAGTGATGATTAAATCCTCGCCTACATGGACCGTATTCAGATGGCGCTTAGTCAGTAAGAGATCTACCCCACCCTAAGGCTCGATTCACACTTTCGCCGAAAATAGAGTGACGCAGCAACTCACACGCTGTTTTTTTACCCATGATGCATTGCAACGATAACTTAAAACAGCTGGTTATCAACATATTTTATTTTAAAGTGGATGTATATATAATTATTTTAGATCACTATCCCTTTGTAGTCGCACAATCCAATACATCGATACACACGCTTTACACCAACGGGTTATTTTAAATCTCCTCACAACGAAGCTGTCTGCCTGCTACTAGCTCTACAGCGCATGCGTTGTCAAATCCTCACGCGCACTGACTTGATATGGTAGAGTTTGAGATTTGATTGGCTCGCCCGTACCAAACATCTCGAGCAGAACGGAGGATGTAGAGATGAGTTGAACTTTCAGCATAACAGTTCGCGCTGATGAGGCGGAAATCTTTTGATTTGCTTACAGCTCGTCACGTGACCCCGTTTTTGTTCGGCAAACGTGTGAATCCACAGTAGCACATGTACATTCCATCCCATTTTCACTCATCAAATCTTAAGATAAAATTACTTCCAAGAGCTAAATAATGAATTGTTTATTATGAGCTATATACCGGTATGTATGTGGGTCCTACATTTTTTTGTAGAACCTTTTTATAAAATGTGTAATACAATTTGTTTCTACCATAATAAAATACTTCTAATTACCTTGATATTTTAATATATATCTTCTCTAAGTACCTCATGTTATAAGGTAGTGGTCGGCAACAGGTTGATAGCGATCAACTGGTCGATCTCATAGCAATTTTCAGTCGACCACGTAAGTAAATTATATCGTCACGAAAAGGCAAGCTTATCTTAAATTATCCAACTATGGTGTATCTTGTAATATAGGGTCATAGTGTAATCCATCAGGGCAAACGGAATGTACATTTTATTTATTTTTAGTTATTTTATATAAAGGCAGGGACGTAAGTATTGGAGAAAATATTTAATTTAAGGAAGAGATACAAGATGTATAGAAAAAAAATAATTTAAAAGTAGAGTGGAGAAACGAAGAGTGATAGCTGGATCTTTGGTAAATTTAAAAGTTGATAAGGGTCCCAAGAAGGTTGCAGACCCCTTTTCCAAGGTTTGTCATTGGAGTATTCTTTGACAAACTTTCACCTAACATCACTATAATTTCAGCAAACTTCCTCAAAACCAAAATCAGTCATGCTTCTCTGAATGGATCCAAGAAAGCTATAAGAGTGGTGATGATGCTTTAAAAAAAATTTAATAGTAAATTTTAGAAAAAAAAATTATTGTTGTCACCAAAAATCGAATACTAAAAATAATTCAAACTTAGTAGGCGCAATCTTAAGTTATCAATTTTCAGCAAAAAAAATCTATAGATTTCAACTAAACAATGTAATGCCTATGCTGCCATAGAGGAGAGTAACTTTACGAAGTTTACTTTCTCATATAGAGACTGAATTTAAAATGTAAAAAAAATATAAAAAAACGAAGTTATGATGAATCTTTACATTTTATTTATAATTTCAAAACAGTGGGTATTACAATAATTGCTATAAATATTATGTCAGTCCGTTTTTCACTGCCTGTATGTTTGTCTGTATAGAGTTTATATGATCGAGGAAAAATCTATATTTAAAATTAAAGATTGTTTAGTGATGACTAATATTTGAAAATTCTACAAATTTATAAATTGTTATAGTATATATTTTCAAAATTAATATCTGGATCGTGTTTCATATTATATAAAACAATCTATTCTGGTTTTTCGAATAAAAATTTGTTTGAGACAAATAAACCAATGACCCATTTTTGGATTAGTTTTTAGTGACTTTAAAAATTTAAAAATGGACTAAATAGCCAAACAATTGTAATAGTTAATTACTGTAGTAATTAATAAACACGAATAAATAATATACTATTCTTTAAATTGAAAAATGACACCTGGATAGGGGAATCAAACCGAAGACCTTTGGCTTAGTACACCAATGCTCTAACCACTGAGCCATCCAAGAATCGTCCGTAGCTCACGGTCATTCTTCACTCATATTTGAAGGCAGAGTCTATGATGGACGTGAGGAAATCGTCAGTTACATCTGAGAGATCAATTAAGGTTTTAGAGCTATCATATAAATAATATGATATTTAGATGCAGCTATAACTATAGCTAACAAAATATAAAATAGTTTGGCTATTTAATTCGCAAAGATATGTGCATTCGTACAGTTGTGATTGTACTATTGGCAGCAAAAAGCCCTCAGTAGTCAAAGGTGGCTGCTGAGGAAATTTAAATTTTAAATAGGTTTGCTGTCTTAAGGCTGGCTACACACCAACGAGTCCCGAGTCGAGTCTCATGGAGTCGAGTCCTATCTGACTCTTAGACCTATTCGAGATAAGATTGGGCCTGGAAGGACGCCAGTTGTGTTGAGGGGATACTACTCTACACACTCATCTGTCGAGTTACAGTAACTTGCGAGGAGAATATCCTACAGCTTGAGTTCCTGTTCAGCACGGAGGAGGAAGTCATCCAAACCATCTTGAAGGTTCGAGTTATACAGAATGTTTGGAAACTCATAGCTCAAATTATTATTATTAGCACCGCGTCTTACTACCCGTTCGTGCTGTACGCACTTACGCTAATGTGCAATGGTAGGTTAATTGTGGGATGAAATGGAGGACCTACAGTTTAACGTGGGATCCGAACCACGGTGGAGGCCTGGCATTCCTCACATTCACAAGTTGTATCACAAGTTGTGATTAATACACGTCTTGTCAGAGGTGAAGGAAGGGTTTGGTAATCATATAAATCTGTGCCGGGACCGAGGATTGAGCCCCGGACCTTCAGCACAGAAGTCCGACACCTTGCCCCTAGACCACCAGGTCACCCCATAGCTCAAATTAAACATACAGCTTGTTTGAACCAAAAATAATACAAAATCCATATACACTTACATCCGGAAAACTATGCTAATACCATTAAATTGTGTTAAAAGTTTCGGCGTAAAGCGCCGGGAGAGTAAAGCTGTCAAGCATGCGTGTACAACAAGTTGCATAGGATTTAGGCACGTGAAACTGCACACGTAATAATGGCAAACACTTTCCGTGATGTAGGACCGTTATTGATGACCCTCAGAACGTATTCGCGTTTCTAGATGGGCTGGTGTGTTATTTACTTTATTGTTCTATGTTCTGCTGCCGTGCTCCGAGATTTCGAGGTGTGTAGTGCCGTGCGCCTAACTCCTATGCAACCTATTGTACACGCATACTTGACAGCTTTGCTCTCCCGGCGCTATACACAAAAACTTTGAACACAAATTAATGTTATTAGTATAGTTTTCCGGATGTAAGTGTATAGGGGCTTTATATTACTTTTGGTTCAAACAAACTATATGTGCAGTTTGGGCTGTGTGTTTCCGAACACCTGTAACACAACCGCGCATAGTTGAGCAGCCGTGTGTTCTACACTAGTCAAAGTTATAACAACGAAGATATGTCAGGCCGCAGAACTGCTGAGTAGGGACACTAACAGAACAAAGGCCATTTTTCCTAACTCTTTTAACGTGTTCTAAAAACACTTTTATACACTCTCATAGTAACTAATCTATTTCAATAAACAAGACCGAAACGAACCCCACAATTATTTGCCGCTGCCTACCCTTCCCACTAAGCTATCATGACAAGTAGGCCCATGGGTTGGGTGGAGTGGTGACAATATTTTATTTTATTGAAGGACTTAAGCTCTTTTATAAATTGCATTGTGTTCGGGATTGACAACTAAAGAATCCCTACCGTTACAAACCGTAGCACCACTGAATATTGAACTTGGAGCTATTAATTATTTTATCGGGTCTCGTGAACAAATTAATACAGACCTCGCTCGGCCGATACATTCTAACACTAACACAGACTCACGGCATGTACCAACAGAAAGCGCCACTGTAACTACAAATTGTACACAATTATGCAAAAGTACACATTTTATGCACTTAATAAACAGATTTCCCTTGCTTCCGTTATGCGACCAGTGGTGATTATGAAGACTATGTATAGTCCACTTGCCATAGGAATGGTGTAACTGATAGTTAACAAGAGTTACCAGATCTACTTTCATGCATCCATTCGCCAAACCAAATCATCTTCAAGACCATATATTGAACTTCTGTCACTTTTAACGATCAAAACTTTCACGACAAACAATTAGTTTTAAATATGTTTTGTCAAAAATCATAGCGATATAACAAAGACAATCATACATAATATATATATAATACAATACAGATAGATACGCTAACCACGCCACCTAAGTGGCTTAGTCGGTTTTAACACCGGCCTCACTCAGAAGCAAGAGATGAGGTTAAGTTCAATGTATTCGCATTTAAGTATATGTAATATGTGTATCTCTATGTCGTGTTTGTGAGTGTCCGTCCTCTCAATAAAGATATTAATTGTTTCTCAGCCGGTCTTCGAACTGAGGGCCGGCGTATCCCTGTCTAGTCCCTCGTTATTGTAAACTGTAACTTCCCTATGTTTCCCGTCTCCTTCTATAGCCTGTACAATCATATGTTCCAACCTCTGTACCAACCCAAGCAATAATACCCCTTAAACATTCAATAGTCTGCCCACGAGGGGTGGGCAGCAATCTCAATTCCAAATTAAAACCCAAAATTTTTATTTGCACTCCTATTACGATATGTCTACGCCAGATGGGCTAATATGCCCACTGGCAAAACTTTTATTTTCATTTCCCACCAGGGTTACGTGTGGAAATGTGTACGTAGCCCTGTTGGAGTACAAATCATCCCCCAGACCGACCCCGGAGACTCCGTCGATCGGACCACCTCATTAGAATTGCATCGGCCAGTCGTCGAACCGGGGTCGGGTGGTTCAATGTCTGGTCCCTTTTTGTTGCATCTATGTGTCCTCCTGATGTATCCCCTATCTCGTGTATGTTATTTATAATTATCTCGTCACCCCATACTACACAATTAACATTTTTAAGTCTGCCCACGAGGAGTGGGCAGTACTATCAATTTCAATTGCACTAATAATTTTTATTCATATTCATCTTCAGCTTCACTATACCAGATGGGCAGAAATCGCCCACTGGGGAAAGTTTATTTTCTTTTCACTCCAGGGCTACGTATGGAAATGTCATCGTAGCCCTGGTAGTGTACAATTATTTATTCCGACCGACCCCGGCGGCTCGCTCGACCAGGGTCATTTAAACTTTATTTTCTTCTAGTTTTATCCATATTAGTTCTTTCTTTATACAGTTTCCTTCTCTTTACTTCAGTCAATTTTGTACCATGTAAATTGTTAAGGTCTCAGTCGACCCAGTAAGTGTGATGGGGCGGGTTTTTGTAATATTTTCCCGCCCATATCCTAAAGAAGGCAAATAATCAGCCCATCTGGGCGCCATATTTTCTCGTTTAGATTTATAAGCACAATAGCCCCATGGCTTCTTTGGTGCTGACTGACAGCTCACAGCTGACAGCTGACAGCTTTGAAAAGCTACCGGACCAAATTATGTGTTCCTACGCCAAACCATATGATCTGCAAAAAACATGTGTTTAGCAGCTGTCACTTCTGACAGTCAAAATTTAGGTATATACCTAACTGTTGACTGTCAGAAGTCAGCTGTGAACTGTCAGTTAGCACCAAAGAAGCCATGGGGCTACTGTATATGTTCTATGTATCGTTAGTCTTCGAGAAACCTTCGGGACTGGTGTCTACTGTAATTCTATGTGCTTCCTGTTTCATGCAACACAATTTGATGTCCAAACAAAATAAATACCATACAAACAAACAAAGATAATTATGTTTTTTATTTGAGCCATTTTTACATCTTCTGCTAGCTCTCAGTTACCACCACTCCTATGGCGGATGGACTTTAGCTAAGTTATCGCCAATCACATGTTCCGCTTAGGCTACTTAGTTACAAAACCTTTGACACTAAACGAGTTTTGTGTTAGCTGCGATGAGAACAAAGTTATTTTCTATGACGCTATACACATCTTAACTTGTAAACAAACATAGTTTTAAAGTTAAAATAAATCTAACTGACATTTAAGCATTTAATGGATATTTGTGAATTGAATGATGTAATCTAACAGAGGATAGGGTGTTAGCATACATTGTATTTTTGTTTTTTCCTCCCTTGTTTGTTCTCCTACTAACCAACAGCTCCACCTACTTGGTTTCTGTAGATTACTCTCGCAGCAGACTAGACTGCCGATGACGAGGAGATCGTGGTTTGAATCTCGCTTAGGTGTACTAATGAGGATTTTTACCAAAATTGTTTTTTACTCTCCCTCCCCGCAAATGTAGGTACACTTCCTTTAAATTCAACCTTCTTAATCCCTAAAATAATGGCGTAATTAGTGCGTAAGCGGATAACCCGAACGGGTAGTAAGACAAGGTGCTATACAAATAAATGGTACGGTGCACCACACAGACTTTCTCCCGTTCATAGCTTAGAAGACATTTACTAAATCTCGTAAGATTTTTTATACGAAATAATAGGTTGGTACATTGCTGTATAAACATTACACCAAAGATCATAAATGAAATAATATACACTGTTAGTTACTTACTCTATGACATTAGGAACTAGGAACACTGTTTCAGAAAAAGTGAGAAAAGAAAAACATCACCAAAGACCATGAAAATCAAATTCATTTTCGAAAATCTGAATTAAAAAGTATATATATTTATCTATAACTCAGAAGTTGTTGGTTTTATAAAAAATATATTTCAAATAAAAGATATGTATTTTTAATAGTACTACAAAATTCCAATGATAGGATATTTCATATCTCAAATAGTTTCAGAGAAAGGATGAAAATTGGAAAATTTTCTGAATGTAAGGTACCCTCAAAGTCAATTTCATGAAAAATTGAGAATCGCCATTTTGCTTGTATTGATAAATAATGTATAGGTATGAAATGTTATCAAAATCGTTAGAGCGAATTTCAAGAAATGTATTTTTTTTCTTTCCGCCCTTCAGTAAACTACCCTTAAATTTAGGGTTGGATATCTAATTCCATAAACCACTCGGGAAGACCCTATGAAAACCCCAGATAACAAGTTTTAGCCCAATCGGTAAAATAGTTTTAGCTCTAGCCCGAGTTACAGACAGAAAGACGGGACATCGCGAAATCACTATTTTGGTTTCAGGGTGTCATGAAATGTCAACATTATCAAAATCTTGAGTTCGATTTTTTTTTACGGTCACAGTAATTTCTTTCCGAGGTGTCGAGAGAAATTAAAAATTAACAATCTTGTTAGTAGGCCTACGGCGATACCTTTTTGTGATATTGAATACATTTTAAAAAGGTTGAGCACAATGAACACCAAGAATTATCATTAATGTTCAGATGTAACAAATTATTTTGAATATGGGTCTGTTAATGTCAAGGGTTGATCCAGGGCCTGTTGTCGGGGTTGCTATTGGTTTTCATAGGGCTCCTTGTCGGTGTCCTGGTGGTCTAGGGGTAAGGTGTCAGACTTCTGTGCTGAGGGTCCGGGGTTCAATCCTCGGTCCCGGCACAAATTTATCTGATTTCCAAACCCTTCCTTCACCTCTGACAAGATGTGTATTAATCACAACTTGTGAATGTGTGGAATGCCAGGCCTCCACAGTGGTTCGGATTCCACGTTAAACTATAGGTCCTCCATTTCATCTCACAATCACCCTACCATTACACATTATCGTAAGTGCGTATAACCCGAACGGGTAGTAAGACTCGGTGCTAATAATAATAATAATAATAATAATAATAATAGGGCTCCTTCAAGTATAAAGTTAATAATTTTAAATAATCAAGATTTTTATTTATAATAATTTTAATAGTTATAATAATATTGCCAATTTATAGATTATATAAATAAATTACCATACTAATCATTACAATAAAACAGGACTTAAAAGAAACAAAAACATGTTTGATTAAAAAAATCACAATAAAAGTAATAAATATATACATGGGCATGTAATGTTTTAGTATAATAGAAAAAAATATGTATTCTAATACAAATAATAGGTTATCAAACTAAACTTAGTAATCAAATTACTGGAAAATTTTAATTTTAATTTGTTGGTTTTTCTGCACATTAGAGCTGAGTTAAAAGAGTTATTGATTAGGTCGTAAGAAATATGGCGAGGGAGATGTTAATAAGTCATTATTTTTAATATTAAGGTGTTAGTTTAAATATTTTTGATTATTTTCTTTCAAACTCCCAAACCCTGTATCAGCAACTGGTTTATGTTATATAAGTTGTGATTATTGAGGAAAAATAATAATAATAACAATAATACTAGTAATAATAATAATAATAATAATGTGTATTTCTCTCAAAGATGAAAAGTCTGGAAAATATTTAGATAGATGTTTCATACAAAACAAGTTCCCAAGAAAGAGTTTCTGGCTGGACCTTAATCATAAGTTGAGGTTGTATTATTGTAAACACAATAATAACAGTTTACAGTTAGTTAAAAATATTTACTGCTTGGTCTACAATTAACTTTGAGAAAAATATTTCTTGGTAAACAAGAAAAGATTGTAATCTTCTTATCCATTCCAAGCATCATTCGAGTTGGCCTTGTGGTTTTACTCACGTATTGTAACTACACCATAGCTAGCCATTATACAACTTATACTCGGTGCCAACCTTTGAGAGAATTACAGGTTGTTAGAGATAGTATTATTCTCTCTTTCTCTCGGCTATACTAGGTGCCAACCTTCGAGAGAATTACAGGTTGTATAGAGATAGTATTATTCTCTCTTTCTCTCAGCTATACTCGGTGCCAACCTTCGAGAGAATTACAGGTTGTATAGAGATAGTATTATTATCTCTTACTCTCAGCTATACTCGGTGCCAACCTTCGAGAGAATTACAGGTTGTATAGAGATAGTATTATTCTCTCGTTCTCTCGGCTATACTCGGCGATATCCTTTGAGAGAAATGGATGTATATCTCCAAGCCGGGTGTTTCTTAAAATCCTCTCTTACGGTTGTTAAGACAGAAAGTCTGATGTCATGGTAAATAATGATAGCAACATTGATGGTACATCTGGTAAGGTCTGAAATTACCTCGGAGGTTGCAAACGAGTGTAGTCCACAGTTCCTTCATAGATTGTTACCGTGTGTAGCTTAAAGTTCCCTCAGAGATTGTTACCGTGTGTAGCTTAAAGTTCCCTCAGAGATTGTAACCGTGTGTAGTTTAAAGTTCCATCAGATATTGTAACCTAGTGTAGTTTAAAGTTCCCTCAGAGATTGCAACTGAGTGTAGTTTAAAGTTACCTCAGAGATTGTAACAGAGTGTAGTCTGCAGTTTTCTCAGAAGTTGCAACCGAGTGTAGTTTAAAGTTCCCTCATAGATTGCAGCCAAGTGTAGTTTAAAGTTACCTCAGAGATTGTAACAGAGTGTAGTCTGCAGTTTCCTCAGAAGTTGCAACCGAGTGTAGTTTAAATTTATCTAAAATATTACAACCAAGTGTAGTCAACAGTTTCCTCAGAGGTTGCAAATGAGTGTAGTTTAAAGTTCTCTCAGAGGTCGCAACCAAGTGTAACCTTAGGTTTCCATAAATATGCTGGAGAGGTAGAACCGAAATATTGTCTTCTTTCTCAGAGTGGATCCGCTGGAGATAAAAATAAAAACAAGTGAGAATCAACAAGAAACCTTCATATAAATAGCGGAGGATCCCACGTGTGAGGAAACCAGTCTTTCTTGCGTCGCCTCACCGACAACAATGAGACGTCTCGCAGTGTTTGTGTGTCTGCCGGTGTTTTGGGGGATGATTTGGGCAGCAGCCCTACCCTCTGGGGAGAAATACACCGACAGGTATGACCACATTGATGTCGATGTCATCCTGAGCAACAAAAGGACCACCAATGTCTACGTGAAGTGTATCTTGGAGGAAGGGGCATGCCCCCCAGAAGGGAAGGAACTCAAAGGTGAGTCTTTTATTTTTAGAGTCTCGTATTTATTTTTAATCACACGCGTCAGTCAGTGGCTTATACAGATACAATTTAAGTCTTGTTTGTTGGTAATAGGTAGTTCGGGGTTCGAATCTCAGTTAAATATTTTAAGGTTTTTTAACCCCCTAAATAATTATTTCACTCTCCTTACACGAAAATGAGAGTACATTTCCCATAAATCCTATCCTCTCTCTCTCTCTATATATATATATATATATAATAATTAATCTACCCACCTCGGTGGTCATATAGTTTAAGGTATCACACACGTAATATACCGGCCTATCCATGACAGGTGAGATTGGGGTTCTAATCTCGATCGGGTGGACTGAGAGTGTATTTTACAAAATAGTAGTTCACCATTCCTCCACGCAAATGCGGGAACACTTTCCAAATATTTGACCTTCCTTATCATCAATCAACCCGTTAGCGTAGTTAGTACATAGACGTACAACCCGAACGAGTACTAAGACGTGATGCTATAAAAAAAATAGTGTAATTAAAACGTGAAGAGCCCAAACTGCTATTAAGAGTGTAAAAAAGAGTCATCATGTTTTACTACTTATAAGGGATGTAAAATTTTTTATCTTTTTTTAGCTATTTAAAGTGAACTTTCTGAATAAACACAGCTTATAGACTAGCTTAGATACAGAACATTCTCTACATCCATCAACCCCAGACGTTAATTTATCATTGGGAAAGGGGTAATTCCACATTTAACTCTTTATTATATTCTTTCTCCTGCCGGGAATTGAACTCTGTACCCTTAGCTCTGTAAGCAAACACAATACCAATTGAGCTAAAGTTTCAAACTGTTCATATTTAATTTTTATAATGTGATAGGGAGAAATAAATGCAGATATTTAGAGGAAATCTACCCCACTTTCTTAGAGGTAGAGTAGGTAAACCGCTTAGGGGGAAAAATACTTTAGTATAGTCAGCCGAGCTCCACGTCATCGGCAGTCTAGTAGCAGTAGCGCTCTAAACCATGCAATCACTGAAGCAGGTATATATAACCAGAGTTTTAAAATTCTAGTGAGCTCCTAATCACTTGGAATCTTACCAGCTTACCCGCCTCGGTGGTGTAGTTGGCTTACGCGCTAGTTTCGTGATGAGCTAGACTGCCGAGGATGGTTAGATCGAGGTTCGAATCTCGCTCGGACGAACTGAGGGTTGGTTTTCCCTAAAATGGATTTCCACTCTCCCTCCACGCAAATGCGGGTTCACTTCCTCTAAATTAAACCTTTCCAATCCCTAACCCATTAGCGTACTTAGTACCTAAGTGTATAACCCGAACGGGTAGTAAGATGCGGTGCTAAATAATTTTGTTTTTAAATCTAACAGCTTCATCCACAACATCCCCCCTTGGCCTCTACCGGGATTCGAACAGAAACATCCCTGATCCGCACCGGTGGTTAAGTAGTCTAAGACGTTAAGACTTGACTGTCACAAATATACAGACAATAGGGAGGTCTAGGCTCGTATCTACGTTGGATACCCCGCTGGAAATTTTTGTCATGGGGTTTAATAACTCCTGTCCTGCTAATGCGGGTGCAAGAACTCTAAGCTCTCCAGCTTCTCTCTGACCTTGAAACAGTGGTTTTCTACTAATTTTTTAAATTCCATACCCCTTCGTTAGTAAACAATTATCACCAATTACAACAGACCCCAAACTATTTTTTTAACAAATTAATTTTCTCCCTAATCGTTCAAGTTCTTTTTTTTTAACAAATTAATTAACTTAGTGAGGAAGTGGTTATCTTAATTAAACCACTTCTTCAACCATAAATAGCCTACCTTACTTGTAAGGCCACAAAATAAATAAAAATACTATCACAAACCCTCCCTCCACTTTATCACTACTTTAAATATAGTGTTGGGTGATCTGGTGGTCTAGGGGTAAGGTGTCAGACTTCTGTGTTGGGGGTCCGGTGTTCAATCCTCAGTCCTCCCGGCACAGATTTATCTGATTGCCAAACCATTCCTTCACCTCTGACAAGACGTGTATTAATCACAACTTGTGAATGTGAGGAATGCCAGGCCTCCACCGTGGTTCGGATCCCACGTTAAACTGTAGGTCCTCCATTTCATCTCACAATCACCCTACCATTACACATTGGCGTAATTGCGTACAACCCGAACGGGTAGTAAGACGTGGTGGTGGTGGTAATAATAATAATAATAAATACAGTGCTGATTAATTTTTTACCATTTATTTTATTGGGACGGAGAGAAGGGGGTCTGAGTCCCCCTCCACCCCCCCAGAGTCCTAGAGTTGTTATAAGTTGATTATACTTGATATATTTTCATGTTTCTTATTTATATTTGTGGTATTTGGGAGCTGGGGGTGAGTTGTGTTGGGGTAGATGCGGGTGTATGTGAGGTGGGGGTTGATATTAGGGTGGAATGGGGGTGAGTGTACAAGTAGTGAGGTTGTAGGGTGGGTGGAGTAGGGGGGTAGACTTGAGCTGGGGTATTGTAGGTAGGTTAGAGGAATGAGGGAAATAGGGTGGGGTGGTGGTAGTGTAAGGGTGGTGGAGGTAGTGGAGGTAGGTTAGAGGAAGGAGGAGATTAGGGTAGGGTGGTGGTAAGGTAAGGGTTGACTGGGGTAGTGGAGGTAGGTTAGAGGAAGGAGGAGATTAGGGTAGGGTGGTGGTAAGGTAAGGGTGGACTGGAGTAATGAAGGTAAGTTAGAGGAAGGAGGAGAGTAGGGTGGGGTGGTGGTAGGTTAAGGGTGGACTGGGGTATTGGAGGTAAGTTAGAGGAAGGAGGAGATTAGGGTAGGGTAGTGGTAAGGTAAGGGTGGACTGGGGTATTGAAGGTAAGTTAGAGGAAGGAGGAGAGTAGGGTGGGGTGGTAGTAGGTTAAGGGTGGACTGGGGTAATGAAGGTAAGTTAGAGGAATGAGGAGAGTAGGGTGGGGTGGTGGTAAGGTAAGGGTGGACTGGAGTAATGAAGGTAAGTTAGAGGAAGGAGGAGAGTAGGGTGGGGGGTGGTGGTAAGGTAAGGGTGGGCTGGGGTATTGGAGGTAAGTTAGAGGAAGGAGGAGATTAGGGTGGGGTGGTGGTGGGGTTAAGGGTAGACTGGGGTAGTGGTGGTAGGTTAGAGGAAGGAGGGTTGATTGGGAGTGGAGTGAAAGTGAGGTAGAGTGGGGTGTTGGGCTGATGGTGGGGGAATCACTGCTAGTTGAGGTGTACGCTGTGACCTGTAACCCTGTCTCTGTGTTTGCGCAGCCCAACTACCCGAGGCGCTGCGCACGACCTGCGCAAAGTGCACGGAGACTCAGAAGAAGTTCGTAAGGAGGGTGAGTAAGTACCTGATAGAGAACCAACCGGAAAACTGGAACAAGATATCGGACCACTACGACAAGGAGAGGAAATACGCAGACAGCTTCAACAAGTTCATCTATTCAGACGACTGAGACCGTGATCCAGGCGACCAGGAAGAGGAGAATCACCCAAACTCTTAAGAGTACGCCTCAATATATCCATAACCGCCAACTAGTGCAATGTCCCTTAATATGTACGGAGATATAGGCCTAACTATATTCCGATTAAAAAAACTTTTTTGAAAGTTAAAAATGTTATCAAATTTTTGTTCATTAGATAATACCAATACTCATGAAATAACACCGTAAGTCCTCAATTTACACAGGATCAAGTAACTACTAGTTTTAAATAATCTAAGAAAAAGGGGCTTATAAGAACGGTTTGAACTAGGATTACTTAAGTAAACGACTAGAAAAATAAAACAAATTGGTTATTTTTAAATAAATACGGTGAAATAATTATTTTTTTAAAATATATGATCCACATATTATTAATTTAAAAAATGAAATTATGTATTTTAATACTATTTTATAATCAAATTCATAATATAGTGACTAGCTTTGAAATTTTTCTTCAAATTAATCCCTAACTACTAAACTGTAATAAAAACAATAATGTAAAAATGAAGCACCTTTAGAAGAAAAAGATCTTAAGAGGGTTACAGTCTCCTGAAAAGGTATTTATAATTCCTTTTATAGAAAAATCAAAATAGTGGTAGGCCCTAACACATATAAAATATGTTTATAAAACCTGTGTCTATTATGTTTCAGTAAATACGCCAGCTATGTTTTCCTTACACCTTTAAAGTTTTGTATAAGACATTTAATTGATATGTAATTTTTTAAATGTAATTAATCTATTTTATTATATTAAGTCTATTTTAAAAATAATATTTCTAATTACTTTTCTGTTTTAAGAAAATAATTTACTTTTGTGTTCTTTTTCTGAAAGGTTTGCCATAACTTAGCATTTATTATAATAAATAAAAATCAATAAAGATTTGATATTTTATAGTAAAACGTTTATATTCTTGAATTATTTCTGTGGTGCTACTTTGTAAGAAGAGAAGAATCACTGAAAGCGAGATCTACAGGATATAGGAGGCTCTAACTAAAATATTTTTGACCTGCAATTTCAGTAGAGTGGCATAATCATACAGTCCATTTTTAATAGGAAGGGCCTTATTTAACAGATGGAAAAGTTATTAGATTTTTTTTACGTATTCATAAGTTATTTAATGTGACCTGTATCTGTCACTTTTTATGGATATTATTATCTTAATATATATATAATTCTTCTGTACGTGTGTATGTCACTGAACTCCTAAGCGGCTGGACCGATTTTGATGAAATTTTTTGTGTGTGTTTGAGTGGGTCCGTGGATGGTTTGGATTCACAATTGAACCCGGTAGGTGGCGCTGCAATCGGGTTCTAGGATTTTTTTATTTTTTAGGGAGCAATAGGGTTCTAGGATTTTTTTATTTTTTAGGAATTTTTATTTTTTTTATTTTTTGCATATCAGAGCATGTAACCTCAAAATTTCACCCCCTCCCAATATTTATAATTAATAATTGACCGTTAAAAAATCCTATGTTCATCAATAATTGACCGTTAAAACCTTCTGAAAAGTTCATGAATAATTGAACTTCTGAGAATAATTCATAGTTATGTTTGTTTTTCGATACAGCTGATATTTGTGGAGTTGTGGGCGAAATTCCAAAAATAAAAAGATGTTTTATTTTTGTCTGTTGTTTTGACAAACACTGAATTTGTAATATTTGTGTTACTCACTAATTAGAGTTAATTGTGATTTGTAATTGTGATGATCACATAGTATTTGTTTTGTTATCGAAATCAATTATGCCACCCAAAACGAAAAGCCAACGTTCGGGCAGGACAACGTCTGTCGGGTCCGCTAGTTACTTATAAAATAACCCTAATAAAATATCCAAACATCAATTTTGGCTTTAAAAAGATGGTTTATATTTTTTTAAAGGCCCTATACATGAAAACTGGACTGTATACTGGTATGTTCTATTCTGACCCAAAATATTGTAGTTCTGATTCGAATTCAGAATAGGTACGGTGAGGAAAGATTTTATAACCATAAGCCTAAGTAAATTCTTAAGAATTTATTTATAATGAACCATTTAAATCTGTTCTAAATGGAGTTTTTGTTTAACGTTGTAGCCCCCTTTTTATATAATTGTATAAAAGTACAACTTGGGAGCAAACAGATAGTATAAGAAAAACATAAAAGGACAAGCAGAGTTTTTTTTATATTGGTAAAAAAAAACAAAAGAAAGTATTAGCTTGCAGTAGCTCAGCCAATATAAAAGTTAAGTTACGATCAATAAAACCGTAATTTAAATAGTAAAGTAACATTAGTTAATAATATTAAGTTTAGGAAGCGGCTCTTCATATTTTCTGAGGTTTACCGTCTGTCATTAAACGGGAATGGTTTTGTGCTTTAAATGACAAGTCAATATTTATAAGTATTTGATAAATCGTTTTAATAGAATAAACAATTATATATATTAACAGAGCAACATTACAAAATAGAGTACAAACTTCAACGGCCTTACTAAATAAGACTAGACAATATAAAGGAAGTACCATAAGTACTATACATAATTACTTTTTTAATTTGAATAAGTTTACTCCGACAGTAACAAGGTAACAGAAACCAAAGATATATCTACATTTAATTGTCATCTAATTCCCTCTACTATTATATCAGAAATAAAGAATATTATTATATTCCCAAACAAATTTTTAGTTACCTAGAGCAAAACTAAATAACAAGTCTTAAAGACAGAGACTAAAAGCTTGTAAATATTTCCTAGAAATGACGTATTTCAACTATTCCCACAAAAAAAAAAGTTAATGTTCCATCAATTCAAAATATTTCACAATCCCAACAGGGACAGAGAATACATAATACAAGTCACCATCAAAAAAGACCTTATCCGAAATCATAACATAATGTCATATTACATAGCTTCAATAAATTTACATCATTCTTTACTAAAAGAATTAATATGATGTAAATAATAAAGTATAAATCCAAAAGTAATTTTGATTGGAAGATTCCTAATATTAACAGGTAGGTATTATTTTATAAATTTTAGGCCGAAACACAATTTAGTAGGATTAAAGATTTAAATATTTAATGCGAATTATTCTTAAGTAATATTTAAAGTATGAGCTAATTATTTAGTTCCTCCTCGAGTGAAATCGCCGCCAAGAGTCGTTTTGCATTGCCACTTCCGGGGTGTTAAATACAATAGCTGCCCCAGAGAAGGATAGAGTGGACCATAGGTAAGGGGAACAAGGGGAGGGGATAAAGGGAGGAAACGTATGTCGACTGTCAGGTGGCGATTCTACACAATAGCCTGCCACGTAGTTAAAATCTAGCATCTGGAACATTCTGGACCAGGATGTGACGTCTTCCCATCTCTCTCGAACATCGGGGAACTTCTATGAAGTTGCTCGTCGCTCCAACTCCTCTTTAGCTCACCGGTCACAAAGGAAATCTTGTCACTGGTGGGTGTGTTCGGATTGTCTTTAGGTCCAGTGGTCGTCGAGAGAGAGATTGAATGGAGTACATGGTGAGTGACAAACTAAGTTGACGCTTCCCGTTTAGTCATATATTTAAATTTGTTGTTCATTGTAGATTGATAATTAATGCTAGAATGTATTCCAAATGGCAAATAGGGTATATATAAAGTCAAAAAAAAGAAAATTAACTCCAATTTACTCTATGATAACCTCGCCAGTGTCAATTTCAAAACTTAGCAACATTTAATTCCATGATTGGTTCTTAATGTTTATTGTTTATTCATATTAGATTTGACAATTTAGTTTACGTGTGAGTGAGCTATACCAACCTAGCGGCCGTCGCATGTTGGTGGATATAGTGCTAACATTTGAAGATAGAGGGTGTCATGTAGTCAGCACAATGAACCTAGGAATTAAAAAAAGTTTCTGTGGCTAAGATTTATTTAAATATCTTCTTCTGATAAATAAGAATTTAAAACAAATAAAATAAAAGCTTATTATTTTGTTCAGATGGTTTCAGAGTTTTACAACAAGATTTTGAATATTGCTAAACAATATACAATCTCTCCCATAGCTGTTGTACAATGGATTTTTTTTAGTAAGACATATTTTAAACGTTGTTGCTAAAATTCAATCCATCAAGATTCCTCTTCAATTCATTTTTTTTTCTGAAATGATAAATGTTCAAATTGAGACCTTAACTTGTATAGCCTTCAGCTTATCTCAATAAGAAGCAAATTAAAAAAATCAAAATAGATCATAAATGTTCGAATAAGCGTAGATCTAGAAACCATTTTATTATGTAAAGAAAGGTAACTTGTCTTCTACTCACGATCCCAAAACATTATGTTTTTATGTTAAACATGAATATTATATTAACCATCACCTACTTACTTACTTACTCCATAGCATTATGAACTCGGAAATTCATTATTGCACTTACAGAAGTACTCCACCTACCCCTGTCCTTAGCAAGTTATATCCAGTCCACCCCATTACACCCTATCCCTATCTTGAGCTAGTTGCATCCAGTCCACCTCATTACACCCTATCCCTATCTTGAGTTAGTTCTACCCAGTCCACCTCATTACACCCTATCTCTTTCAGATCTATTCTAATGCTATGCTCCCATCTGCGTCTAGGTCTTCTCAATGGTCTCTTATCATTGGGTTTGCCAGTCAATACCCTGAACGAGATTCTATATTATTCTATTCGCGCTGCAAGCCCTGCCCACCGTAATCTGCGAGACAGAAAGTATCACTTAATAATAAAAATTAATCATAAGTTGAAATGTTGTGCGTACAAAAGTTTAGAAATTAATTCATAGCTTCCAGTCTGAAAATATCGATCCACCAGAGTAGTTAATTTGCAGCCCACAGTTTGAGAAGCACTGCTTTTCCAACATTGGGATGTAGTATTGTGTGTTTCCGAAATGTTACCAGAGTGGTGGAAATCTAGAAAATACTAGTAAAACATTCCCATTATAGGACCAAATAGCATGAACATATAACTTAATTATGTTGCACACTGAAAGTGAAATTGGCCTCATGAATTGGGCAAATGTCTACTCATTCCGTAAACTGGCTTCCTCTCTTGTCCATTTCACTGATGGAGAAACAGCTCATCTGATTCATGAATTGGGTATCGTTTGTGGTGCCCAGTTCATGAACTACTTCGTGAACTGGCCAGCTCCAATCATTACCCAATTCAAGAACTGAATGAATCTTTGCCAGGGTCCGTGAAATAGACAGGTGATGAACATGTTTAGCCTTTAAGTTCATTTAACTTGTAATCGTTTAATAAAAGGAAGTTAGGTTAAGTTAAGTGGGGCTAGTTTAATATAATGTTTTAAAACTAATTTCAGCTAAGCCTTGAGTGTATAGTATAGTAAATTCTAATTCATGAATTGAGAAAGGGCTAATGCAATTTTTGCCAAGTTTGTAAAATTGTCAATAGAAGAAGACAGTTCACGAAAATGGACAGAAGTTTGCCCAGTTATTGAAATAGGTAGTTTAATTGGGTTTAATTGGATTTGCAGGATGGGGATCCGAACCATGTTATAAGAGAGCCGTTGACTTGCTAACCAAACTATTCATTTTGGCAGCATTAGAAAGATAATAAAATCATGTCACTAAAGGTGTAGTGCTTGGTGACCTTGAAGGAGATTATCAAACCTTGCTTCTCATTGAAAGAGCAAACATACCTTGTGGTATAGTGATAAAAGGCCCTAGCTATTGACCAAGAGTTTCTGGGTTCGATTCCCAGCAGGAATTGGGAGATTTTATTCGGAAGGGGAATAATTCCATGGTCATCAGCGTTTGGTTAATTAGACTTAAGTTAAGTCAAGATCTTCATTGCCTCCACAGTCTCATTCTCACTATCACCTCATCTCATCGGGACATATAAAGAGCCTTCACAAAAAAGTATGTAAGATTAGAATATTCGGGCGTCCCCTGGGCAACGGTAGATTAGTACTAACTAATATTTCCGCAAACTGAGCTACAGATTGATGTAGCCTAGACACGTCATTAATTATTATTGAAAGAGCAAGGTAATAAAGAAGAACACAACATGAAAAAAACTCAAAATATGCCTTAATTGCTTTACTCAGTAAACCTCATTTTTAATTTCACAATGGGTAGTTCATTTGAACAGGAAAGTCTCCTGAATTGTGAGGTTTACATTAGCGACCTTCATATTTATCTGAAAACTCCATTCAAAGGTAGGAGGATAGATAAATACCCGTAGTATATCTGAATCCAAGATACATGATGATCCAAAAGTCGTGTAACCCTGTTTTTCCAATGATATTTCTCACAGAAGAACATGGAATTTGAACATGTTGTTTATATGTATGGCAACACTGTAGTGTTGGCTGGGTATTGTGCAGGCCGAGTGATTTTGAGACATATACTAGGTCTAGCCAGTTGAGTTACAGCATTTGAAAGTGTGAGATGAATTTTTCATTAGCAGAGAAAGTATTCATTTTGGAACATTATTTTAAGGCCAACTCGTGCATGGAATGCCAACAATCGTTTGTGCGTAGTTTCCCAGGATCACGTGTGCTGAATAAATCAACAATATTGCCGAATTGATGGCACAAAATATAAGTTTTTTCATTGGGTTGCATGACTTTTGTATAACCTGTATAAGAGACAGCGTTATAGCAGGGGAGTTGTGTATTAGGTCTATAATGGTGCCTGTATGTGCAGTTCAATGGTCATAGTAAAGCTATTACCCTCTGACAGATAGAAAAGTTTTCATATCAGATTTCACGTATTCATACGTCAAGTAATGTAATCAGCAGCTGTCACGTTTACCATCGAGTATAAATATCAATACTCATAATGTAATGGGGGATCCATAGCTTTGCGATTACATAGCTAAACATCGAAGGATATGCTGGCACCTAATTAGGAGTGACATAATAATCATAATAAATAACTTCTGGTGACACATCTTTGGGAACCGTGATGCACTTTGTGAAATCATGATGCTCATTTATTCAATTTGTCTATAAAATTCTGTTATTTAATTTTCGCTACGGTATTTGATAAATCTTTCTGGTCTCTTTTCTAACATGTATATGTCACATTGTCTAGTACTTTGTTTTACTTATCTTAGGCCCATGCTTGGACAACTATTGCGTTGTAAAAGGATTGCGTCCGTTTGTGCACTCAATTTGGGAGCTAGGTAAAATTTTGTTTCAAATTTAACATCCAAATTTGAGAAGTTTTGATGTGGATTTCACGTTAGGATCGGATCAAACTGCAAGTATGTATGTATATATACAGGAGCTCCAATTTATTTGGGAAGTAACTGAAATGTGGATAGTAGACCTCTATAAACACAAAAAGTCCTTATGAACATATATCCTACGTTACTGAGATAAGGCCTTCTAAGTTCCTCCTGCACCTCTTGTAAGGGACGTATCACTGCTGGTACACAGGCAGGGCTGCAGCTACACGAACAGGGCTTTATCAAGTAGCCCGAAGAAGCATTCTATGCAGCTTCGAGCTCAACATTGACGGTAGTTGAACATTTTGTTATTGTTGTCAATTATTTCCTTGGAATCTAATTGACCGAAAATTACAAAGGCTTCCTCTGTCACTATAACTGGTTCCATGAAACCAGTGGAAACTCTTAAACCTAGCTTCAATTTAATTCACCAAACCCCGGTAACCATTGGGATAATTCCCCTTTCGGGAAAAATGTACATTTTTTCATTTTTTTTTCATTAATCCTTACATTCTGCCCCAGTGCCTATTCTATATACTGAGGCGCTATTCCTACATTAAACTGTTGTTCCCATTTTTACCCTTATACCATTTTTTTTAACTACATGTAGATTTAAACACTTAACCTAATCGTCCGTAAACTCCCATCAAAGACTATACCCTACTATCTCACACTATAGTTGGTCCGCCCCGGGTATTTAATGCCCCCGGTACCCCTCGCCGCTCCGCAGACCNCACACTATAGTTGGTCCGCCCCGGGTATTTAATGCCCCCGGTACCCCTCGCCGCTCCGCAGACCCGCGGAAAAAAAAATGTACAGGATAACATTCGGGAATCAAACTCGGGATCCCTAGGCTCGTAGCCAGGTGCGCTAACCAATACACCAAGGGGCCGGTTATAGTGGCAGAGGAAGCCTTTGCAATTTTCGGTCAATTAATGCGTCCTTTTCCAAAGAAATAATTGACAACACGAACAAATTGTTCAACTACCGTCAATGTCGAGCTCGAAGCTGCACCCTCATACTCACTATCACCCTCATACTATCACCATCACCTCATATTATCAGGACATGGAGAGAGCCTCCACGGAAAGGAAGTACGATTAGTACATTCGGGCATCCCCTGAGCAGCGGTACATTAGTACAAGCTAATATTTACACTACTGAACTACGAATTATGTAGCCGAGATGCGCAATATTTATATAATATCGTCCACTAATATACTAAGTTTTGTACTATATTCACTTATAGATGTTGCTGCAGTTAAGTGTAACAAGACACTATTCTTTAACACATTTGAATCACTTTCTTTACCATAAACACCAATTACAACAAAGGTAGACAACACAACAAAACAACAGAAACGTTGTATTTTTAACTATAGAACAATGAACCACTATTTAATGTTTAGTCACACTTATATGTTTACCATCCAAAGTGCTCACACAGACTTGATAATTTGCTCTAGTGTTGAAATCCTCAACTATACATTTCCACTCTTCTGCATCTAGTATACAGTAACTACTTTACTTTAACAATGGTATAAAAGAATGACATAGCAAGTTTGACCCCTTACAATTCATAACTGTAATGATTTGAGATTACTGGACTGCTATTTTTAGCTTAAACAATTGTTAAAATATTACAATAAAATGTTTATGGTTGAATGACCTTAAATGCGAATGTTCCGAAAGTTGGTTGAGAAGTGGTGGGGAAATAATATGAATAGTTCAAAGTTGTATTTTATTATTAAAAAAATACAACACATTACACTTTACATTTCCACCTTAAATATAAATAATAAATAAAACATTCACAAGAATATTTGTTAATATGTTTAACATCTTAAATAATATCCCCTGACTTAAATCAGTAGTATTGTGAGCTAAATAGTGTCAACATTCAAATATGTTGTTTAAGTCAATATTATTTCTGAGATTATTACATCAATCCCTTGAAAATATAATTATAACATTATTTTAGTAAAATCAGGAATTAAAAATGATATTGAGATGACTAATGTAAATATGATCTTTGTACTCCCTAATTGTCCTAAAGCAACCAGATAGCCTTGAATGCAATCAAACATTATAGGTAATTAAGGTAAGAGTAGCAATATTTTTGCAAATTTTATAACGAAACATTTATATGGCCAAAACAAATAGAATATTTCTTCAGTACAAACATAGAGTTTAGTTTTCTTCACATGGTGTTATCAACAGTTGTTGAATATCTGTCATGAGAATAATGGAATTATATGTGGAACTTTTTTAATGAAGAGAAAAAGTTGTCATTAAAGTTCAGAACACCTTTGACATATATTCAAGGACTGTTTGTATCACCATTTGAAGAGAATTAAGCTCTTTGTTTCTACTGGAGAATAATTATATTTATTTTTATGAACAAAAAGTTTTGATATGAAAAATGAAAAAAAAAATGTGTCTTTAGTTCCTTTTCCCTACACTCCCATCCTAACTGATTTAAAATAAAGTATTACAATGCCCCTTATTAATTGGATATTAAAATATATAAGAACCAAAATTTCTGAACATCTAACCAGATTCACTACTACATTTGAACTTAATCTAATGTATATTTAGCACAGATTTTTTAGAGTTCTTTTTAAATTATTTTTGCATATGTGATATTTGTCTGCATATCATCCCAGTCTTAATTTAGGCATAAGTAATATCAGGAAACTTTTTTTAGGACTATTCCTTTCGGATAGTGTCGTCAGTTCAGTGGGAGGCGATGAGTTTTTTCAGGTTCTCCTTGTATTCTCCGTTCTTGTCCAAATGGTCGGTTATCTTCTTCCAGTCTGAAGGACGGTTCTTTGCCAGGTATACGGATGTCTTCTTGATGAAAACTTTCTGAGCGTCTGTGCAAGTGGCGCAACCTGTCTTCAACGCATCGGGCACTTGGTCTGAAATATAACAAATATGATCATCATCACTAGTAGTTCTGTGTTGATATGGTATGGACACGTGATCAAGATCGAAGGGGAGAGGATTCCAAGAAGATGTAGGGAAGAAACAGCAAGGGATACCAATGAATAGATGGGAGTAACAGAGAGCAGCAAGCGTGCAAGTGAGAGGAGGAGAGTGGAATAAGGTGTATGAGGAAGAATGGTGGAACGTTATAGGAAGATTCAGGCATTTTACTAAACAGACCCGGCCACAGGCTTGGAAACAGTACATGATTTTTTTTTATTATTTAGCACCGCGTCTTACTACCCGTTCGGGTTATACGCTTAAGTATTAATTACACTAATGGATTAGGAATTGGGAAAGTTGAATTTAAAGGAAGTGAGCCCGCATTTGCGTGGAGGGGGAGTGGAAAACCATTTAGGAAAAACCTCCCCTAGTTCACCCGACTGAGATTCGAACCTCGATCTCCCCGTCCTTGGTGGTCTAGCTCAACAGTTCATGATAAAGATGAGTTCTGTGAACAGTAAAACCTCATTATCTCCATTGAAAAAAAAATGCTAGTTACATTTTATCTTCTTATCGTAGCTACAGACTTTAGGTGGAAACGCGAGAAAAGGTAATTTTTTTTGCAGATTTTATATATATATAGATATATAAACTTTTTTTGCCAAGAATGAAAAATCAAATACTGCTCCAGTAGAAATAATATATAGTTCAATTTTCTTCCCATGGTGATATCAACATTTATTAAATATCTGTCATGGGCATAGCTCCATTAGATGAGAAACATTTTAAATAAAGAGAAAAAGTACTCATAAAATTCCAGTATACTCTTGACAGATATTTAACAACGGTTGACATCACCATGTGAAGACAATTCAACTTTATCTTTCTATTGAATCAGTATTTGATTTATTTTGACAAAAAAAGTTTTCTTTTCTCGCGTCGCCTGCATCCCCACCTTAATAGTTATATTTTGATTTCTAGTTGAAATATCTCTTTTAATTTCTCCTTGGATATAAAGTTGATATTTATCCTTGGTGATCAAGCTGGAAAGAAAACAAATCAATGTTATATATTTCAAAAGTAAAATATACAGTATCCATAGAGAGTAACCATGACTCATATGGTTTAAGACGTCAGTCTCACAATGTATGTCAAAATTTACACACACAAAAAACCTAGATATTTGTTCTATTATTGATAATTTTAGATTAAAATAATTTGATATGAGTTCTTAAACGAAAAACCTTTTGAAAACATATTGGATCGGATAATCCGATTTAAAAACCATGTGTAGTACGTTTTTAGGCCTAGGCTCAAAGAACGAGCATGCCAAATATTGTTAAAATTGGTCTATGCATTTGACAGTTATCGCGGGAACAGACAGATGAAATGCCAAATGGTCAAGTTAAACCAGGACCTCACTATTATCGCTCTATCACCAAGCTCGGTGATGATCTATGAGATAACTTATCTTATAGATGTTCACAGGGGACGCAGATTAAAGCCTACGTCCTTCAGTTTTCACTAGTTGATGCAATTTCATCGTTTGGTAAGAAGTTATTTCTTCTTGACCGTATTTATAAAAAATGTTATGTATAAAAGCGGAACACGTTTAGAAAGCGTTATTGGAAAGTTACTGGTGAGTATCAGCAATCATTTAGTGCCATTCATCGGTGCTGGAAGCCGGGAAAGAACTAAAGTTTGATGCCGTTCATCGGTGCTGGAAGCCGAGAAAGAACTAAAGTTTGATGCCATTCATCGGTGCTGGGATCCGAGAAAGAACTAAAGTTTGATGCCGTTCATCGGTGCTGGAAGCCGAGAATGAACTAAAGTTTTATGCCGTTCATCGGTGCTGGAAGTCGAGAAAGAACTAAAGTTTGATGCCATTCATCAGTGCTGGAAGCCGAGAAAGAACTAAAGTTTGATGCCATTCATCGGTGCTGGAAGCTGAGAAAGAACTAAAGTTTGATGCCATTCATCGGTGCTGGAAGCTGATAAAGAACTAAAGTTTGATGCCATTCATCGGTGCTGGAATCCGAGAAAGAACTAAAGTTTGATGCCATTCATCGGTGCTGGAAGCTGATAAAGAACTAAAGTTTGATGCCACTCATCGGTGCTGGAAGCCGAGAAAGAACTAAAGTTTGATGCCGTTCATCGGTGCTGGAAGCCGGTAAAGAACTAAAGTTTGATGCCATTGATCGGTGCTGGAAGCCGAGAAAGAACTAAAGTTTGATGCCATTGATCGGTGCTGGAAGCCGAGAAAGAACTAAAGTTTGATGACGTTCATCGGTGCTGGAAGCCGAGAAAGAACTAAAGTTTGATGCCGTTCATCGGTGCTGAAAGCCGAGAAAGAACTAAAGTTTGATGCCGTTCATCGGTGCTGGAAGCCGAGAAAGAACTAAAGTTTGATGCCATTGATCGGTGCTGGAAGCCGAGAAAGAACTAAAGTTTGATGCCGTTCATCGGTGCTGAAAGCCGAGAAAGAACTAAAGTTTGATGCCATTGATCGGTGCTGGAAGTCGAGAAAGAACTAAAGTTTGATTCACACCCTCGTCTATAATTTAGACAAGAATCTTCTTGAGTGGTTCAGCACTTCACAAGCTCTGTGTTGACCCATGATGCTTTGCAACGCTTACTAGAAACAGCTGATTACAGAAAAAAATTCTACTAGATTAAGATTAATATCACAATGGATGATTTTCAAATTATATTTTTGTGTCGTGAAACATATTACCATAACAAAACGACAGACAGACAGACACACTTTCCATTTGACTAGTTGTTTCAAATCATTTCACAACAGTATAGTATGCATCTGTTTGCAAGTGCAGTGTCTCACTTTGTACGCGCATGCGCAATTGGTTGAATTGGTTAGTTTAAAAATGTGTTAGGTCTCCCAAGCTAATGTTGTTGCGCAGATAAAGCAAAACTTAGTTAATTCAAGTCACAAAAGAGGGTAACAGCGCTGATGAGGCTGAAATAATGTAATTAATGCCGGGATCACGATCAACTTAAAGTTAACGTAACTTAACGTAAAGGACCTCCTCGTGTGTTTAAATGGAGGCGATCACGATGCAGTTAACTTAACGTTGACTTGCAGTTGACTTAACGTAAGAGATGTCCTGGGAGGTCTTTTACTTTAAGTGAACGTTACTTGAAGGGTATCACGTGATCTAGCCAGCCAATCAT
>CABFWO010004943.1:0-12473 GCA_902155825.1 Timema genevievae
GCAATTATTTAAGAAAACTTTATTTTAATGCTTGGTACAAGAAGTATCTTTTATTTTTACAAATACATGGATTAATTTAATATAATCTTACTTTAATTATGTTAGGCTATAATAATTAATCATAATAATAGTTGATAGCTAGATTTATTTTTCAACATTTGGCACAAATGCCTCCTTGCTTGCTGTTCGAGAATAGCAAGCCTTTAGTGGTAAAATTGTCGGTTTATTGTCCTATGTTTGGGGTTTGAGGAAAGGAGGGGTGGCTGTCACACAGACATTGGACAAGGTCATTAGGACCTCTCTTTCTTGAAGTGAAAGCTAGCTTGCGTTTGCGTTTCTCCTTTGGAGTTTGCTGATAGGTAAGAGCACTTGGAAGAAGAATGATTCAAAACACAATAATATCGGAAAATTAACAAATATAGATTTTCTAAGTATACATCTTTTGCAAATAATTATGGGTATGCGGCGCAGGACTAGCATACCCAAAGAATACGCCACTGGAGAAATAATAGATTAACAACAATAAAATTAGAAAATGTATTCGAAAATATTATACGATGTAAACTACACCGATCCATGAATTATGAGAAGAGTCGAATCCGGACAATTTAACATAGGACTTTTATCGTTTTAATTTTAAGACCTTTTCAACATGGTAAACGTCTGGATGCAATGTTTTCTTCAGCTCCTGAGTGTATAATCCTCCCAGGATAGGTTTTTTTCTTCAGATATTCAATCAGTAAAGTTATAGGATTCGTCTCAACAACCTTATGTACCTTGAACAGTTCTATAGACCAGTTCATCATATATACCTTAGCAAAAACATTCTTATTCTTGCCAGTGGCGTATTCTCTGGGTATACTACTCCTGTGCCGCATACCCATGATTATATGGACTTAGTTTCTAAATTAAATGTTGTTTGTGCAAACTGTGTAAATAGTAATGTTTGAATTGTGAATTAATAAACATGTATAATGTATCTATATATTATTAATTTGTAAACTAATATTTGTTCATAAATCAAGAATATTGTGTTTTAAGTAATTATTCCTCCAAAAGGGTCTTCTACTTACCCATCTTATGAAGCTCAGGACCTGCTGTTTGAAAACAGCAGGCAAAGCTAGAGAAGTTCTAATGACCTTGACCAAAGTTTATGGGATTGCAACACTCCCCCTTGCCCCTCGCCTACAAACATTGGCCAATGAACTAGGGTGTTTACAACCCAGGGCTTGCTGAATACTGATCGCAAGTAAAACAGTGTGCCAACTATTGAACAAATATTCAAGAATCAAGATCACAATGATTATTTACTAAGCTAGTTTAGCTCAAGTAAAATAAAATAAAATAAAATAAATACAAATAATATTTGTAAAATAATCGTATCAATAATAAGCTTTAAATTATGCACCAATTAATAGATATTTGATTATGCTTATGCAATCTAGGCACATGTATCATCATGTATTTGGCAAGCATATTTACTGTCATTTTAGAGTATATACTGATGAAGGGGGGGGGAGGGATGAAGTGATAATTTAACTATAGTAGCTAGACAGTGTTTTTGTTTTTAGTATGAAGTATTTATGGAGTTTTAACCTTGTTATTTTAGTTGTTGCTTATAAATTTATAAAGGAATTCCAAAAGTTAGGAGTGTAATTTCACAATTTCAAAATGATTTATCAGAAAAATTTATTTTCAGAAGAAAATCTTATCAATAAACCAACGACGTAGTGGTAGAGTATAGGCCTAGTAGGAAAAAATCTCCCCTTTATTATTGCTATCACAGTTTACGGATTTAAATAGCTTCTGGAGCATAATTAGGATTTAATAAATAGTTTTAGGCTCTTGATTATTATTGCAACGTGAGTTGGACACTACATCTTATTTCTCCCACCAAGTTCTGATGGATGCTTGATCCATGTAATACTTCATTTTACTCTTTTTATGTGTTTTTTTCACTTTACGTATTGCTACCTGTGAGTCCAACACCTCAGCTCAGTCGATAGTTTGCTTGTCCATTGAGCTAAGGGTTCCGGGTTTGATTTCCGGCATGGCCAAAAAAATATCATTGGTAAAATATGGATTTCTCCTCTCAAGGTGATTAATTAACGTCCGGGGGGCTGGGTGTTGTGTTTGTTCTAAATTTAAGTTATTTTATAAGTCATGTGCTGATATAATCACTCGGCCCAGAAAGTGCACGCGCTATGTACCTCAAATAAATTAAAGTGCTACCTGTGTACTTTTAATTACACTCAATCATTTGAATAGGGTATGTCACTATTATTTAGCCAGGAGTGTGCTCATAGCACTCTTGGGGATGATAATCATCTGTAGTTTCACATTTGGTGTTTTTTGTCCATAGTTTTGGTGTACATTTATGAAGTCAGAATATGTAGTAGGCTGTAAAGGTGGATATTCAAACAAAGATATAAATAAGTCGAAAAAGATAGAGGGGAGTGGGAGGCGCGAAATTTCCCAAGATAGCATAAGAGTACGAAAAAATCATAAATGTTTGAAGGCCATTGTTCTAAACTAGAGGTATTCATGTTTAAATATTTCCAGAGGAAGCATGTTTTGACCTTCTTTGCCGACGTTGGCTAAGAGTCTTTGACCCCCGAATCCTCTTTAATCTTTTAGAGTACATCATACCTATTAATTTTCTCAGAATACGCCACTGATTCTTGCTGATGTGAACGACATGGCCAAATTTAAAATTATTCGTTGCTGGGTTGACCATTTTAGAAAAGGTGTGAACATTTTGGAGAATACTACTATCCTTTTCATCGATATGTCTCATTTTGAGTTGAGTGAACCGTAAGATTATATTAATCGATAGTGCATCTATCATATTGATACAGCGAAACGATCTTTCAGAGAATAACCTTTTATTCTTTAGAGTTCGATTAAATCGTTCTAAGACTTTTTAACACTGCTCTAAGTAAAATAATGGTTAATCCTTTTCCTTTTTATTAGAGCATTAAGGTTGACACTATAAAGCTTCAATACGTTTTCTGATGGAAGATGACGAACTGCAGGGAAACCATTTGCCATCTGACAAAGGACGTGCATCATAGCAGCGGTAACGTTCTTTCCAGTTTTAGTCTTAACAGGTACGTCCCAAGTACTTTTAAGAATAAACATCGATGACAGTAAGAAGATACTTGTATTCTTTGTTTGATATTGAGTAAGGTAAAATCTCAAACAGATTAGCCTTAAACAGTTCATTTAATCCTCACACACACTGACATGTCTTCTCGCAAAACGTCGTTGAGCAGGTCTATATAGTTCACGTGCGATCTCTTTTTAGGCAAACATGATTATGAGGTTAATATTTATGGAATAAACTCTTTATAAAATAGTGCCATCCTCTCCTAATTCTTCAATAATCGAAACGATCTCATTCGCATTTAAAGAATGTCCAGCTCTGGATTAAGCTTTAAAAAGACGTAACCAATAAACCAATTAGTTTGATTCATCCAAATAGGTATAATCGAATATGTGTGAGATGCATTCCTTAACGGATGAATATTCATCTATTCAAGCATCGTCTAGTAGACTTCAAGATCCTTATCGGTATAATGCATTAGCTCCTTTCTGAAGAGTACTTCCCAAAACCCTCAAGTGTAAATTATGCTGATATTATTTAGAAGTAGAGTTTCATTGTCCATGTTAAACATGATACGGGTTTTACCTATAGCGGTTATGTTCCCATCATAACGTACACCGTAAGCTTTATCCAAACTATCGTGAGGTGTGTAAAGATAGGTCCCCAACATATGCTTGCTACGCCAATACTCGACCGGAACATTATCCCTTTCTCCTGTTTTTGCTCAGTTTCAGGCTCAGATCTTGCAGTCATATTCCCCATTTTGTTTCGCGGTTTGGTGATTGGTTTAAAGGTTTTCTGAGTGGTGATCTCTGACTCATGAAATGCATCACGCAAATGTTTATACTTCCTCTTAACAATCTTATTAACTTTGATGATATCCTCTGTAACCTTCATTGCCATTATTTAGGTTAAGAATAATTAATGTCATGAACGAACCAGTTATTTTATTTAAACATAGGCAAGACATAGACCTACATATAGTGTTAGAAATGCTGTTGAGTTTTTCTCCACTTTACTACTTTAAAACCGTACCAATGTAAACTTAAATGTCAGTTCAAGAATTTCGAAACAGGAATTTTAAAAGTTTCTAAACTTTTTTTAAGGTAAATATTAGGTTTTTTATTACTAATTTTATATATGTTACTAAATAAATGTGTCTTGGACGTTTATATGGCCCTGCAGGAATTACAAGGTATATAAAGTTTGTATTAAGTTAATATATTATATTTATATATTCCTTTTTATAGCCTGGCATTTTAAATTAAAAAAAAACCTCTTGGGGTACTTGTGGTAAGTGTTTAGATGCGGAGATAAAAAGAAAAAGTGTTTACATATAAGAATATATGTGACCTTAGAAAGATCCTGGGTATCCTGGGTTCCTGTATGTAGCATGTTACCTGTTACCTCAAAGGCTTGTAGTGAATTGGTGAAATGTAACTGTAAGAGACAAAGTGAATGTGATGGTAGGTGTGCATGCAGAAAGGCAGGTTGGAAGTGCACATAACTCTGTGGACGTCAATGTTTGTATACAGCATAAGCAATGGAATATTTCCTATAATACGCCATCTTTCATTTAAGAATGTATTAAAATCTGTGTATTTTAGTATTTATTTAGTATGTATTTATTTAGTACGTGTATAATTTTCAAAACAAAAAATTGTTGAATAGTTTCTAAATGATTCACCGGTACACCAGTAAATATATTTTGAATAAATAGATCATCTGACACTTTTTAAAATGGTATATTTGTATTCTCTGACTCAAATTTGGTACTTTTGTCCACATTTTCATGCTAAGCTGCCGTACTATAAGATTTCATTTATTTACTGCAATTAAAGTATTCTAAAATTTCATATCACACCCTTTATTACCAATCCCTATGTCTAATTAAAATATTTTAATTTAACAAATCGTAAAAAAAAGTACGTAGGATAGAGAAGTGGGGGTGGGGGTGACGGTAAATCTTAAGATCCCTTACGTGGGGTCAGGGAGGTCCAAAGTCATAAAAAAAATCCTTACGTAATTTAAGGATGGTTCCCTATGATGTTAGCAAAAATAATCTGTAAATGAAAATATATCATTCGGTAGAGATTACTAATCAGTGACTACAAGTTAAACTACAATATTATTAATAATGGGGAAAAAATACATTAGTAATAAATCCGTTAGAGAAATTCACACTTAAATTATGTTCCAGGACCTACAGAAATTTATGGATGATGCCAAAGAAGGAGTCGTTTATTTCAGCTTAGGATCCAACTTGCAAAGCTCTGACATGCCCGAATACAAGCGAGAAGCTTTTCTTAAAGCGTTCTCCAAGCTGAAACAAAAGGTGCTTTGGAAGTTTGAAGCAGACAATCTTCCAGGACAACCAGCTAATGTCAAAATACAGAAGTGGCTGCCCCAATCAGATATTCTGGGTAGGTCTTACTGTGTATTTGATGAAAGATTGAAGCAAAATACATACCTATATACAGGAACATCCACAGAAAAAGATATCAGTGACTGCGGCTATCAAATTAATAATAGTGAATCACCGATGACCACTTGAAAATTTGGGGTCCTTCAAGCATATCTTGTTCCAAATTAAATGCTGCTCGTAAAATAAAAATCATCACCCAGGTCCTCTTCCACGTAAAACAATCATGAGCTAGAAACTAATGTACTTAAATAAATGTACAGTATGCTTCTTATGACTAATATTTAAAATACACATTATACAACAACAAAATTATCAGTTGTATTCTGATATAATAGTTTTCCATCAGGCAATAACTTCTCCAAATTCTCAACCACGTTTATGTTTCAATTGCATTCACTCACTAGTATTCATAGCACTTTCATTTGTTAAGTTAATCACTGTCTGAAATGTCATTTGTTTAAAATAAAAATGCCAGTCTCCAAGGCCACAACGCAAAGCGATTTATTACCAGTTCTGTGAACTGGTTTTCAAAATCTCTATCGACTTAAACCCTTGAGTACACTTAATAGTTCCATACTGCTAAACTGTCTGCGACTCATCGAACTCCTCAGTCAGGTTTTCAGTCTTCGAAGTGTAATAAACTATTGCTCTGCAGAACAAGAAGTTTCTGGAAGTGTCAACGCGATATTGATTGCTTTTTTACAGGTGGAATTTATTCCTTAGTCCTTACAGTCATTGCTTTCAAGAAGGTCTCTCAATTTAACTGTTTATCTGTTTGACTTAACTTGTCAAGTCTGATACTTTCTTTTTTGAAGATGTCAAGTATACTTCCATAAATAGTCATTATATCTTCAACAGCCTTTCCAAAGTCTTCGTCTACATTGACCACGTTTGTTGCTATTTTACTATTTTAAAATATTTGTCCGCATTTCCCCTGTCTTGCTGAAACACAAATAAAAGTTCCTGCATGTGTGTTGAATCTTGCAGCAAATCAATGGAAACATTCTGCAATATAATAGTGATGAGGCTCAAATTCTGCTGAATATTTTGCCATAATTTTTGTAGTGACTATTGATGTTGGAGTGATGACAGCACAAAGAAGCTCGAATGCTCACTGCCACAGTTTGCTATTATTGCTAATGATATTTATTGTAGTCCTTGCATAACAGTTGTAACGTTCGTGCTAAAATAACTCATCCTTTTATATTTCTCAGTCCATCGTGTGGCAGGGCTGAACGAGACATCAGCTTTAACATTCATTACATTGCATTACTTTATTAACAAATATTTACAAACATTTTGAACCCTCCCAAATTGACCATAGCTGAGACAAACATTTCTTAGTTATGAAAGCTGACCTGGCGGTCTAGGGGTAAGGTATTGGACTTCTGTGCTTGGGCTTCGGGGTTCAATCCTCGGTCCCAGCACAGATGTATCTGATTGACAAACCCTTCCTTCACCTCTGACAATACGTGTATTAATCTTGTGGATGTGTAAAATGCCAGGCCTCCTCCGTGGTTCGGATCCCACGTTAAACTGTAGGCCCTCCATTTCATTTCACAATCACCCTACCATTACACATTAGCGTATGTGCGTATAACCCGAATGGGTAGTAAGTCGTGGTGCTAATAGTAATAATCTTAGTTATGGAAATGAATTCCAAATCTCACTGACTGAATTTGCAGTTATTGGCAGTTCCCTGTGGGCGGCCCTGCCTATATAAGAAGTGACTGTCAATATTTTTAAGCGGCAACGAGAAACTACAGATCTTAGCGTATAGTTTGTGGAGGACAGGTGTGCATGAACAACAAATAGAGTAAATTATTTAATATGTTAAATATTTATGTACATAATATTTTATACCAAAGAAGTAATAATAAGATTTTAATTTTTTGTTTCTACTCTTGGATATATGATGCGTGGTAAAATAAAGATCAAAATGTATCATTCGGCTTCCGAATGATTCAACCTCAACCAGACCAGATAAAATGTCCCTAATATACTTTTAAGGAAAGGGGAAAGTATTACACTTAATTTATTTTATTGGTCTATGGCTATAGTTATAGCTATATATGTTTATTTTAAACGATATAAAATATTATGTAAAATAATGAAATCTTCTAATTTACTTTTATTGGTTTTATCATAATAGCAGTCTCATTTCTGAGGAAGATACCACATGGTATGTATGGCATTGAAAGACAAATGTTCTTAAATCTGGTTTTTAGCAATTAGTTTTCTACTTTTATATTTTGTGCTTCGTGTTTATTTAATAACATTGTATAGCATGCTTAAGATATTTTACTTATTCATAAAATATTATTGCTTTAAATT
The DNA here is from genome assembly GCA_902155825.1 of Timema genevievae. Classification (NCBI taxonomy): domain Eukaryota; kingdom Metazoa; phylum Arthropoda; class Insecta; order Phasmatodea; family Timematidae; genus Timema; species Timema genevievae. The sequence continues at coordinate 7,866 of CABFWO010004943.1, forward strand.
CCATCTCTAAGCTATTTAAAAGCTTTTCAAAACGCTCTATATCTCTGAATACAAGAAATTTGCTCTGGAATATTATTTAAGGGGTCTTCATCCTGTAATAGAAGTGAACTTTGTTTCAGGACATCCTAATATTCGACTGTTTATGACTCACGGAGGTCTTCTCAGCACCCAGGAAGCGATCTATAACGGGGTTCCTCTCGTTGGGATACCGATATTTGCAGACCAAAAAGTCAATGTCTTGAAGTCTGAAGAGAGTGGGTTTGCTAAGATGGTGGACTTCCAAAATATCACTGAAGCCTCTTTAGATTTGGTCCTCAATGAAGTGCTCAGCAACCCAACGTAAGAAAATTGGGAATGTTTTCTTTCCAGAATCGATAAAAACTAAGTAAATGATATGTAACTCAATCTGAACTGGCTAAGTTTATCATCTTGTGATTAATTCCAAGATTGTTTTCACAGTCCTGAAAGTATTCATAAAGCTATTTTAAACTACCCGCATCATACATATTTTATTCAAGGCCATTGTGTTGCATTTGGGGACGTGGCGGAAAGCCTAAACTAATCTGACCTAGACCGTGAGACCTCAAATAGATTATTGGCCTAAAGTCAGTTATCCTAATCGCAATTTTCCTCTAATCAATTTTAAATTAAACACTTGGCCTATGATAATTTAGTCTAAAATACAAACTAAGAATTTTCTGGTGAATTTGTTAAGTAAAAATTGTTAGTTTTTTCATTTGGATAAAATAACACAAGATATGTGAGTTGTTATTATTACATTACTTTCAAAACACAAAACATTTATTAGTTGTACTACAAAATTAATTTTTATAATATAAGTTAATTCTTGGAAGCAATACAATGATACAATGCTATAGTATTGAATATATAAATAATTGGACTCTAAACTAAAGCACAATATATTATGCAGTTTGCATTTCACCATTTTTTTAAACACAGCTATTTCCTAAATATAATTATAGTTGTGACCTATGAAATGTGGCATGTTGTTGAACATTTATACAAGAGCTAGGACTATTATTCACTTTAGAAACGCCAAAATTATTATGTGTTCTTTATTTATCATCATATAAAAAGTCAATATATATCAGTCTTAAAAAGTGGATTTGGGTGAGGGGGCATTAAATAAAAGTGAAGATTTTTGTTTAAAAATTTGAAAGTTAAAGATAGTTTTATAAATACAAACACACATAAAGATTTTGAACTTATTTACTATAGTCAGACTATTTAGTTTGAAATTTAAATATAAAATACACTGTTTTATCTTTACTAAAATAATAATATGAAACAGCTTTTAATGTCCCTATGCCACAATGCCTTGTATGCGTGTAGAATAAAAATTTGTTACCGAAAATTTCTCTCGCTCTCGTTTGCGCATTTGTGTGAGTCTTTCAGTTTGAAAATATCCTCCATAAATGTTATCTAGCGCACAATGTTCAACAGAAACATAACAACTCAATATTTTTTAGCAGGAATAAATTTCCATGACCATGCAGTATTGCCAACTCTGTCATCTTCTCTTTGATAATAACCAAAGATAGTGAAAATAGTAGCGTCCTGCCAATATTTTAGTAGGCACAAAAAACTTTTCAGCAATCTAATCTGGATATGCCAAGTGAGCGTCTGTTTCAATGTAGATTTACAAAGTTTTGATGTTGTAATGATTCTGCAGGTATATTTTTGTTGTGAGTGTAAGCAATTTCGCAGTAATGTGAATGGGATGGATGCATTAAGTTTTTCTTCCACACTGATGATGGATAAATACGGTTCTGCTCCTGTAGTGAGATTTTGGTGTCGATTTATAATAGGATGGAAGCAGTTTTGCTCTATTTTGTAACACTACATTATAGAGGACCATGTAAGGAATAAGATGGACGAGAGTACCTCATTTTTGTCCAAAATTGGATTTACCGAGCTTTGTATCTGGACACCTCAGTCTAATTGACAGTCTCGTTTTAAGACCTTCGTAGACCCTAGGCACATTTAATTAAAGAGGCCTGTGTGCTCGATGATTTTACTTATTTTCATGCTAATTTATTTATCTTGAAAATACTCGAAATTTTAATGACCCATCAACGCCTCTGAAGCCCTGCTTTCACGAAATTCTGGATACACTAATGGTTCACGATATGTGCAATGAAACTACACAATATGTTCTATTAATCAATAACTTTATATTGTTGTAGGTACCTCAACAACGCCAAACGTATCTCCAAAATCTATCTGGATCAGCCCAAGCCTCCCATGGATCTGGCCGTGTACTGGACAGAATACGTAATACGTCACAAGGGAGCACCGCACCTGCGCAGTGCTGCTCTTGATCTAAACTGGTTCCAGCTCCACCTGCTAGACGTCGCTGCTGTGCTGTTTTTAATTCTAACTATTGTCATAGTCGGCCTTGTGTTCATAATTAGAACTCTTGTCCGACTGGTTACAAGAAGAACCACCAAAAAGAAACCACAAACGAAGAGTAGTAAAAAGAAAAACTAGAACAAGCTTTAATTTCCTAAATATATTAGTTGTTTTTCTATACACAATTTAGCAAAATCATCATAGGCCGATTCTATTTGATGAGCCATAAATAAATAAACTATGTTTTGTCTCGATACACGTTCAAATAACATAAATTAATTAATATGTAATCATAATTTAAAAGATAATATCACAAGGGTTATCATATTTAAAATAAGCTATCTGAGTAGTAAGGAAAAGTTGCGAGTCCCTTATAAAAAATTAATCATAGCTTCAGGCTTACAAGACACCCGTTGGCCTGGAAACGAGATTTTTTTTTAACTTATTAACTTTCATGGGTGGATCCAGAATATTTTCATCATATATATTATTACTAGTATCACGTCTTACTACCCATTCGTGTTATACGCACTTACGCTAATGTGTAATTGTACTAATGTGTGATTGTGAGATTAAATGGAGGAACTACAGTTTAACGTGGGATCCGAACCACGGTGGAGGCCTGGCATTCCACACATTAACAAGTTGTGATTAATAAACGTCTTGTCAAAGGTGAAGGAAGAGTTTAGCAATTAGATAAATCTCTGCCGGGACCGAGGATTGAACCCAGCACAGAATTATGACACCTTACCCCTACATAGCCATACTGTATACAATTAATTATAAATAGCCCCCACCCATGAAAATATATTATAATTCTCTATGTTTAAGACCATTTATATCACTTATGAGTATATTTTTTTAAGGAAAATCTCTTTTCGTTTTTGAGTCATTTGGTAATATTTGGAATAAAAAAACAGGAAAGGTGGATATATAGGGTGAATAAGGTAAAAGGGTACGAATAAATATTGTTTTTAAATTAAAAGAAGAACACAGTTCACACTTTACATTGCTGTTTCCATCCACCTTTCCAGTACCTTCATCCAAATATAACATAATGATTATAGGCACCGTGTGTTGGTGTATGCAGTGCTGGTAGGGGCAGAATCTCTAAACATTTGAATGAATGTGATCGCTGAAACATGTGAATCATAGCTTATAAATAGCATCTCGTGACCAACATTCTTGGGCAAGCTTGGAAGGAGTGCTCCCAAGCTTAGAGGGGAGGTTCAGGATTTTTTTTAAATTTTATGCTTCAAGAATCTATTTGGAGGTTTTTTTAATGATGGTTGTGGCTTTGGGTGTCCTTCTGTTCTGTGATTTACATTATTGTGTTATTACTTATTATAGACATAATTATAAGCTTTCGTTTGTTAGCGTTCACTGATACACACATCAAAACAAAAGCACCTGCTACAATAAACTCCACAAAACTCTAAAGCCCGGTACACACGACATAACTTCTTGTACAAAAAGTTGTGCAAGAAATTGTACAATATCTTGGTCACATGGAGTGCATACAAATTTTATCCATTGATTGTTTACACAGAATTTGTGATTGCATACAATATTTGAAAAAAAAGTCGTTTTTGCCCTTTTTATGGAAAAACAATGATTGAATGATTTGGAAAATATTGGTATTTAGTGTAAATAATTTCTTAGTCATTCCTAAATATTATGAAAATATTTTTTTTAATATCTCTTTAAAACAGTTGAAAACCTTTATATTTTGGGTTTAACCTCCTTCAATTATAATTATTTGTTTGTTTTCAAGCATTTAGCTGTTTTTATTACAATTATTCTTTTTAGAAAAAAAGTAACTGTCTAGCAGACGAAGTTTCCTTGTTTACAACTCAAAAGTTGTACAAGAAAAATGGCTGATATAGGACGCGTTATATTTCCTGAAATTGTATACAATAAGTTGTGCAAAGCAGATCTTGTACAAGTTTTGGTGTTCACACGACGCCATCTTCAGGCTGCAACTTCTTGTACAACTTTATGTACAATAAGTTGTGTCGTGTGTACCGGGCTTAAAGATGTGTAGGCACGGGGTCAGTACTTTGACAATATTAATCTCCCCTTTCATGCCATACCATCCCTCTATGTTTTGAAAGGGGAAACGAGTGGTGGTGACTTCGGTGACATTCGGGCAAGAGAAGTTGTAGCTCGGCTGCTTGCATTTTTACCTGACATCCAAAGCTCTTCCTCCCCCCCCCCCCCCCCCCCCCCCCCCCC
>CABFWO010004943.1:26500-55801 GCA_902155825.1 Timema genevievae
CAATTTGTATTTGTATCTTAATTTTAATATTGTTTGAACCATAAATAAAGCAAATATATATTCTGTTCATAAGATTTCGCGGGGGGTTTGAACCCCCAAAACCCCTCCCTGGCTACGGCCTTGATGCGATGACTTGAAGATGTGCAACACCTTATAAAATGTTAAAATTTTAACCAGAAATCGAAATTTTAATACGAAGTGTTGACCCTTGTGGACCCAATATTAATCTTTTTTATTTCATTATTTTGTAACCCCCTTTTCCCCAAATCTCCCTTCGTAAGGGATAGTAAGACAAAGGAGAGAGAAAGTCTGTGTGGTGCACCATACCATTTATTCTTCAAGTGTAATTATTATAATATACCTATTATTATTATTATTATTATCATCATCAAAACCGCGCGTCAGCCTAAACTTATCAACAATTATTATAATTTAAAAAAATACCCCACATAAAATGAACGTGTCTTGGTATTTTTATAAATAGTATGAGTGAGATTCAATATTTTAAAAGTAAACATTGGTAAGCTCTACTTTGGACCAAGCTTTTTTTCTATTTGATTAATACATGTGTCAAGTGTTTATTTATTTGATTAAAAATTGAAGTAAGAAACATATATCAACGTTACGTAGCCTATACTTCGCTTACTCTGAAAGTAGCAGTCTTCTCTTAGCGGACTACACTATGGCCTTATCATAAGCTACTCCATAGTGGAAACGGGGAAGGTAAGCTTTCAAGATAAATGGGGTGGACATTTCGCACTTATATTATATCTTACATAGTAATATTACTACAGAGTGGAAAACTTGCAAAAATTACAGCTCACATTTGTTTATTCTTTCTTAAAACAGGTATTTTTATTATAAATAGTCCTAAACTGTTTGAACATCATTTTTTATATTAGGCCATATTAAAAAAAAATCAAAGTGAGGTTCCAAAATAAAGAACCTCTCAGTTGTAGCGGATTAGCGGTAGTTTTTGGCCATAGGCGTAGTTAGCACTTAGTTACCCAGGGGGACAAAACCAGCCCATTTTCACTTCACATTAGAACATAAAATTATGTTGTACCAAAATAACAAGAATACCCACTTCTGTGGAAGAATGGTTTAAGTCGTTATTCTCGCAATAGACTGGACCACCGATAAAGGGAAGATCAAGGGTTTGAGTCCCAGTCAGGTGTACTGAGGGAGTTTTTTCTTAGTAGTTGGACACTCTCCCTCTACGCAAATGTGAGTACACTAACTGTAAATTCAACCTTTATCATCTCAAGCCCATTAGTATAATTAGAACACATTTATATAACTAAATGGGTAATAAGATGATGAAAAAACTACTAGATTAGCGGAATTAACTATTTAAGTTAGATACAAAAAGATAACCTTAGTTATCTATGCATTGCTTCAATCCATCTATTTTCTATTTTGTGACTCTCGACCACAGCAGGACCACGGTGACCTTGCCTTGCCGGATTAGGTCCATGATTCCTCTTGAAGGACGGTCCCACTATTAGATGTGTTGAGTACCTCGGCTCAAAGTTGCGATCCTGTAGCGGATAACCGATGCCATTTCCTCGACTTCTGCCCACCGAGGATCGTTTAGCGCTTGTTCCAGTGACGCGGTGTTTAGCCACTTGAGCTCAAGTGATTCAACGAGGGCGATGATACATGAGATACAGCCAAGTGCTTGAGGTACAAACCTACTTAGACTAGTTACAGTTTCTTTACTCCTGGGCTGGTTTGGTTCGTCTTCATCAACCAAGGATCCTTTGAAGGGGAGCCTGCAAAGGGGAGCACGTGGGAAAAAGTGGCAGTCTCAGATTGTCTGGTTTACTGGGGATGGGCAGTGGCAGATTTAAAAATTTTGCGCCCCTAGGCACAGTTATAATATGCGCCCCCCCGAACCCATCCCATTTTTTTTTTTGTCAAGGGCTTTAGGAAGTTTCGGTGAAAATAGTGAAAATAGGTGTTGGGGAGGGGGGAGATGGAAGCTAGTATTCAAGAAAAGATTTCTACGAAAGCTAATCAGGCATGTACAGTATATGCCCTACAGTAGCTTGAGTTAACATTATGAAGAAGGGAAACTGACGCCAGTTACAAAGCGATTGCAAAGAACAGTTATTTAAAAATAAATATTGTCGTTCTGACCTAAATTTGAACTATTCCAATAATGTTAGTCAATAATTTCTAAACGTATTTACTAAAAACAAAATATTATAATAAAAATAATGTTATCCAAAATATGCCGCCCCCTAAGGCCGCCGCCCCTAGGCCCGTGCCTAGTGGGCCTATAGTGTATATCCACTTCTGGGATGGGAGGATGAATTGAAGTGGATTTTGCCACCCTAACCCCCAAGCAAATGCCGGTGCACTTCCCTTCCTTCTCCACCACTGCCCATTTAGTACATAGTGTTAGGGAGGAGGAAGATATAATTTATATTAAATGTACCCGCGTGGAGGGAGAGTGGTACATCATTTAGGAATAACCTTTCAAAGTACAGCTGGCCGGAACTCGAACCCCAACATACCTCCCTCCCCGTCACCATACCCTCTATTACAAGAAGGCAGAGCAACCCCCTAAAATAATTTAGTTCAAAGCTGAAGTTACCATTTGTTCCAGGTTGGGATAGATAGTCTCTTTTCAAACAATGTTGAAAAACCGTCCTGACTTAGGCGTATGTTATTTAATTACGTTAGTTTGTAAGTTGTGTGCTGATAAAATCAGTTGATTCAGAGGGTGTTCTCAAACACCTCCAGTAGAAAAAATAACCATGATTCGATTCCATTTGGAATACAAATTCGTATTTTTACCCATTTAGTGATTATGTCAACGCCAGGGTCGGGTGTGTAGTAATATGCGTACTGTACTTTTCGTAAGTCATTTGTTGATATAGTCTGTGCATTTATAAAACACAAGTTTAACATTCCAGCTAAAGAGATCCCATCAATTATTGAAGATAATAATATAGAAATATAATATTGCTTCCTATCTCCTACCACGTGGATACTTGATATCGAGTTCCATGAGAGATAACATTTCTGGTAGTTCACAATCATCGGGAATATCTCGAGTTGAACTCATTTCTGTGTGAGTGTGGGAAATAAAGGAGGGCGCAATGCCATGGGAGAGTTAATTCCTAGCACTGACCTATCCTCCTTTCCTCCTCCTACTCGGTCCCTTCTGCCCCCCGTCTTTTCGTCAGAGGAGTATGTTGAGTTTGAGAGCTGATAGGTTTTTTTTAAATAATCTCCAAGGTTCTCAAAGTCATGTTAGGGGCTTATAACGGGACTAGGATAGTTGATACAAGTGTAGTTCACACACATCGAAAAGAGTAAATGTTGCTTTTTAAAAAAAGAAAAAAAAATCTAGAGAATCCGGCAAGTTGCCCCCACAGCCCTGTCAAATTCATAATGTGAATATGTTTAATTTTTCAACCCAAGTATTGTATTACTCCAAATCCAGAAATGGTTGGACCATTTTTGTTTTGGAAGGAGGAAGGGTGGGCCAAGGTAAACATACAAAATTAGCTTGACCTCCAAATTACTTCACCACCGCCCCGCTTACCCCCTATTTCCCCCGCTGTATATTTCACGCATTATAAAAGTCTTGTTTCGCACCCAAGTATGATACTTTGCACTATGATAGTTTGGCATTGATAAAACATTTAATGTAAAAATGGGAAGGAAGAAGTATTTACTTAACCGACCTAGTTAACCTTTTCAAAGGGATCTAGTCTAGTCGAAAACTTGGTCTCTTGAGAATCGTGTCCTTGGACATGCCAAAATAATTTATTATTAAAAAAAATGTAATTAAGTGGCCCTATGCATTAAAATGAGAACGAACACATCCATATACAGGTAAGCCTAATATTATAAACGTTATTTTTAAAATATCCTAGGCTAACTTAACCTAACCTTAAACATGTCAACATTAAAAAGTTAACGTTGGTGGTCTATGCTACAATAATCGACTCAGGCTATCGTCTGAACACATTTATTTTTGCCCTTAGTTTAATACTCGTTCATGTGCAGGTACGCGTTTTTAAGAGCCCCTATAGACGCTTGTCTAGCTCAAAGCTGTTACGAAACCAAATAATCGGGATTTTTTTTTTAAATTTTTGGTTTGTTTGAGAAGTTTTGTCAGCATTGAAATTGGGTTAGGGTAGTGGTACCGTCATTTGGGTTGAAGAAAAATTCAATACTTGAATACAAAAAATGCAAAATAGGTGTAAAATGGTAGCATATTTTTAATTTTAATTTTCACTCGGTCAGGTATATAGCCAATGGCGTAGCTTTTATTTATCTGAGGTATTTAACATGCACCTACTGAACCGATTGCTTATATAAGCACACAAGAATTTTCTATGAGCGAGAGTAAAATATCCTACCGATTTTGCTAGGAAAAGTATTTTCACATACGTTCCTCGGTGCTCTTTTACATGCTACGATCGATTTGGGACCGACGGCTTACCTTCAGCTACGGAGGAAGTTGTGCTACGTATTTTTATCACTCAAGAAATATCCGTCAACCCCAGCTGGTTTTGAACCCACAAACATCGGGTCCTGGGGCGGACACCTAGGTCAACTGTGGCGTAACTAAGGGTGATGAAAAAGGGGTGGCGGGATGATGCGAGTATTGAAGGGACAGCAAAGTTAACCCTTTTTTTTAGTGTCCTAAAATGAATAAAAGTGTCTTTGAAATACACTTTTATTTCCTTTATCATTGCTAAGATTTAAGGTAAATAAGTTGGAACGTCAAAGTCATGGTCAGATTACTGAGCTTCAGATTAAATATGATGATCTAGTCCAACTTTATGAAAAATATTAGAATGAATTGTAGGCTGTACCACGACTACAAAGACAATCATAGCTTCTTCTCTCCAAAGAGCCAGACAGAATGGAGAAGAACTGGACTCTCTTCAGGGACTTCCCATGAAAACTTAATCATTCAATTCATTCACTGTGAATGGAGGCTACAGGACATTTCGTGGAGGAGTAAGGGGTAGATTAAACTACCATTTGTTTTAACAAATAATTTACTGATTTTTCTAAGAAATAGGTGTATTTGAATCATTTTTAAATTCTGATTTCAAAAATGACCTTGTTTGCTGCCATCACGACAGGTTTTCCCCAGAAATCACAATATAAAATTTTGATTTTCACAGTTTTTACTTTCTCGCTGCCCTACAGATAGAGAAAGTACTGTGATCGTCAAAAAAAAATCGAACTCGAGATTTTGATGAATGTCAGTTCATGATCCCCCGAAACCGAAAAAGTTATTTTCTCAATGCCGTCTGTCTGTCTATTTGTGCTTTGGGCTATAGCCTAAACTATTTTATCGATTGGGCTAAAACTTGGTATCTAGGGTTTTCATAGGGCTGCCCCGGGGTTTTTTGGAAGTGGATAGCTAACCCTAAAATTCAGGGTAGTTTCCTTAAGGGCGAAAAGAGAAAAATCGAGTTTATCAAAATCGGCTCTAGCGATTTTGATTAAATTTCATTTCTAAGTTTTGATTAATATTTAAAACAAAATGGCTACTCTTAATTTTTCGTCGAAATGTCCTTAAGGGTTCCGTACTGATGCATAAATTCTAATTTTTAATTATCTCTCCGTAGGTCTTTGAGATATGAACTTGCATATCATTGCAAACATGTAGGTCTATTTATATTAAAAATCCTTTACTTGAAATATATTTTTATAAAACTAATAGCTTTCAAGCTATATGAAATATATATATATTTTTTAACTTTTCGAACACTTAAGGTAAAGTATTGCGACCGTCACAAAAATCTAACCCGAGATGTTGAAGAATTTCGACGTTTCATGACCCGCCTCAAGCCCTAAAAAGTTGTTTTTCCAAAGCCGTCTGTCTGTGTGTCTGTCTAACCCTACAATTAAGAGTAGTTTAATAAAGGGTGAAAAAAGGAAATGATCGATTTCCTCAAAATCGGCTCTAATGATTTTGATTAAATTTAATTTCCAAGCATTGATTGATACTACAAACAAAATGGCTACTCTAGAAATATAACATGGTCGTAGCAATTGGGGGTGAAGGAGGGGGGTTGAGTGTGCTATTGAGTTTAAACCCCTTCCCTCCACATCCTCCCGAAAGTTTCCGAAGATTTTAATGTTGAGAGCAAAATACTGTTTAAAGTCAGTTTGCGAAACTATTGATCTTAACTTGATTCTGAAATCTTATCTTCAGAGATAGTAGCTTATCATTTAATTTCTAAGAGCATCAAATTTTAGAAAATGTGTCTCGAGAAAGACCACTTTAAATAGCCTCAAATACAGATAGACGGCATTATGAAAGCCACTTTTTTGTTTACAAGGATTCATTAAACGTTGACATTTATCCAAAGGTCGCATTCTATTTTTTATGGCCACAATTCTTTCTCTCTGAGTTGTCAAGAGGAAGTAAAAAAAAATCAAGTAAGAAGCCGTTTAAATAGCTTTTATTTGACTCCAAATTTAAAAAAAATATATTGAGAAGGATTACTATAAATACTTCTAGGGAATTTAATTTATGAAAATATCTGGTCGAGCACTTCTTAAAATCATTGATCTCTATAATATAAATGGATGGACATACACAAACACATACAAATTGCTAAGGACAAAAGGGTGACGCTCAAGTTTATCGTTTGCTACACTGTGGGGGGAACAGATTTAACGGTTTCTTTCCATGTTATTATGCGAAAACATGTCTTTGATGAATAAAAGTGTTATTGTTTGAAAATAGTGAAATATTATACCACACTTTTCTGAAGAAACATTTGCATTAAAGGATAAACAATTCAGTTTTACAGGTAATACTGTACAAATATGAATAAAATCTTTAACATATTCAAATATGTAGGCTAGTTATCATCAATGTTGATTACAGTCTGCCACGACTACACTTATATTTAAAGTTGTTATTAGCTTGTATATTGATTTCAAAAACCATATTATATTGAAACTGTGATAAATATAATGAATAAGGTATCTTAAAACCTGATTACATTTGTTTGAATGACAAACTTTATATAGTTGGCATACATTCAAACTATCATTTAGGCTTGTGGAAAATATTACTATAATACCCTTTTTTTTTTAAAGTTGGCTCATATCTTTCAGAAATCATATTATGTTGAAAGTTCGTTAACTATAATGAAACAAGTTAGCTAAAAACTGAATGTCATTTGTTTGAATGACATACTTTGTGTAGAAGTCTTACGTTCAAATGATAATTTAGGTTATATACTTGTGGGAAATACTAAACCCTGATTTTAGTAATAATCCCAATCTATAAGGCCTTATTTCGTACCAGAATACTATCATATATATATATATTTTTTTTTTGGTAGGATAGACGGTAATTTAGAACGGAAGGAGAAATTTCCTTCTGGAAGGTCTTTTATCCTAACTAAACACAACTCTAGTGTAGGATTTTTGTACGAGATAAAGCCTTACAGGCGAGCTTCCTTCAAAAATGATCGTATATATTAGGCTACATCAACTTATTTAAAGAAAAATAACTAACCAGTTTCGAATATTGATATGTTCTTCAAAGCTTTTACTAACATATTTATTTAATTTAACTACTCACACATTGTTGTATCTAATATATTCAATCAAATTAATGAACGGTGTCAAAATGCCACATTGCCTTGTATGGGTGTAAGAGAGAAAGAGATACCCTAAAGTTTTTCTCTCTCCTACACAATGGTATGCAGACAACAGCTCGAAAATTTCAGCCACATATGTCCATCCAGTTATATTATAGAGATCAATGCTTAAAATAGCTTTTAGAGGCATCCAATAAAAATACATGGCTTTAAATACAACTTCTCCTTCTACAAATAGTTATCTTAGTTGATAATAGGTGCCGTTAGTATGATCATTACCCATTTACAAGCTAGTATCGTTTTGCAAACGTTGGCTAGCCTGCTGTATAGGAATCCAGGCGACAGTGGAAGGTGAATCTAATCTCTGTGACCTTCTTGAGTCAAGGAAACATTAATACCATGCGCATTGGGATAAGAAGGGCCAATGTTCAATTATGAAGATTTTTGTAATTAAATATAAACATCTTAATATATTAAGTAACTAAAATACTCACAAAGTCTTAACCACCGTGTGAATAAAGATAGCTGGTCCCTACTTATTTGTAGTGTAGGCCTATATGATTCTCACTCTAGGGATACATTATTTTCTTAGAAAAATATTATATTTTTAATTTCTATATTTATTTTACGGTCTAAGATTTGACTCTCATTGGACTTTGAACTAAATTATTTTTCAAAAAAAAATGATGAAAGAAGTTTTTTGTAGTCGAATTGTAAACATGCTTATTTTATTAGCTTGTTAAATGTGATTAAAATAACTCTAAGTCTACCTACTACACAGCTTTTATTGACTAATTAGGTGACCTGGCGATCTAGGGGTAAGGTGTCTGACTTCTATGTTGGGGGTCCGGGACTCAATCCTTGGTCCCGGCACATATTTATCCGATTACCAAACCCTTCCTTCACCTCTGACAAGACGTGTATTAATCACAACTTGTGAATGTGAGGAATGCCAGGCCCCCACCGTGGTTCAGATCCCACGTTAAACTGTAGGTCCTTCATTTCATCACCCTACCATTATACATTAGGGTGTATGCGTATAACCATGCAAGGTAAGCCTACTAACTTTCAGGGTAAACAAAGTGTACGTATGGACCTTGTCAAGGCTCATATTGTGTAAGGAAGCTTATGGATAGATAAGGAATTGCCAAAAATAAAATTTGAAACTATGGTTGAAAAATTGCTTAGTGTCCAAATTAATTTCCAATTCAACTGTGAAGTTTTATCAATTTGTTCTCATCCGGTTCAAAAGTGTCAATTAGTTATTATTACGCTTTTGTTTGTCTTTATTAGTCTGGTTTTTTTTTCTAAGGCAATCATAAATAGACCTGATGTTAGTTACTGTATTTTTCTGAATTTTTTTTTTGTGTGTGAAAAATATAAACTTCAAAATTAGGGCGTTTTAGTTTTTTTATTAAATTGATAATACATTTATTTCTCCATTATTTAAAATTACCAAGTTGATTGTAAAAGTTGTTTGTTTATATACATGGGTTTTTAATTTACTCGGGAAATATTGGGGGGAGGGGGGGGGCTTAAGATAGTCGCAGTTCTCCCAAGATAAAAACAGGGGCACTTTATCTCCCTCAGCCCTCCTTGTTCCGGAGTCCCTACACGTCCATCACAGACTATGCCTTAAACTATGAGTTAAGAATGACCTTGAGCACTGGAAAAATCCTGTATATTATCTAAGTTGTAGAGCATTGGTGCGCTAAGCCAAAGGTCCTGAGTTCTATTCCCGTGTTCAGGTGTTATGTTTCATCGTCCAAGCTTCGCTTGTCATGAACAACAAATTGTACAAGCGTGTTCTTTCTATATGACTGTTTTGAGGATGGTTATTCATTCCCCCTCCACGCAAATGTGGGTACAGTTCCTGAAGATTCTACTTTCCTCATTCCTACCCATTAGATAGTCTGGAAGGGTAGTAAAAAGTAGTGCAAATAAAACTCATAAGAAACCAGTAGAAAAATATTCCCCACATGTTCAAACGTTACCATCTTCAGAGTTCCGCTCTTCCAGATAAACACTCGCTTGTGACACACGTCTCGAGATGATAGTATATAGTAGTTGGTACCAAGCAACAGCTGGGAAGACATTGACATCAGCCAGATGTTCGACACCTTTGTTTGGGTGGCAGAGCATCTGCCTATTAACTTATTACTCTTCTTTGTGGCGATAAAAGTGAGAGTCGTAGATTCTTTCATTTGGGGTAGCTCCAAATATACATTCTAATTATTATGGTTGACCTCGGTGGTCTTAGAGTAAGGTGCTCATCTCAGGTCCCGATGTTCTTGGGTTCAAACCCAGCCGGGGTTGACGGATTTTTATTGAGCGTTAAAAATCCGTAACACATCTTCCTTTGGAGGGGAAGTAAAGCCGTCGGTCCCTTGTCGATTGTGGTTATGTAAGAGAACCCTGGACGTTATAGGGCAGAGAAATTATCATGTGCTGATATAATTCGTCGGTTCAGAAAGTGCACGTAAAATACATCAAGTAAATAATTATAATCAGCAATATAAATGAGAGGGAAAATTTCCCGAAAAAAATGTTCCATTTTTGATCATTTTTCCTAAATATTTACAATTTTGAGAAAAATTTAATTTTTTCCCTTGAATTTTACTGTATCCATTAAAATGGAATGACTACTATCGAGAAAGTCCAAGTTTAATTCATCCGAAGAATGTTACATTCTCAAATGAGTTCTAATAAAGCAGTAACGGCGATTACAGCTCTCACACCCACGTGACTAGATCCTCTTCCTTGGGGTTCAATGATATGAAAAATGTTACCGAAATATGTTAGTCCCTCATTGATATTATTTTCTTAAATTTAGTATTTGCTAACAACTTGTCCTCTCTTTACCTACCACCCATCCCTAACTATTTGATGGCTTTATGTATACGCTACGGGTGAAGTCTGAACTTGGATAAAGTCAATATCCGACACCTTAGCTCAGTTGGTAGCGTGTTTGTCTACTGAGCTAAGGGTCCCGTATTCGATTCCCGGCATGACCAACCATTAATCATTGATGGAATGTGGGTTTACCCCTTCACAGTGATGAATTAACGGCCGGGGGACTTGATGTTGTAGCCTACCTGTCATAGTCTTATGTTAGATTATAAGACACTACGACAGGCCAAGAAAGCTGGTAGTGGAAAATAACTGACTGAATAAAAAACTGACACAGGCTGGAAACAGTAATGGATGTAAAGTATAGTTCTTCAGCTGAGACTTGAACCTAAGCCCACATGTCACCGGCAAATATAACTAAATGAGCTTGATATGTATCGTCTACGTGCCCATCGATGTGGATCGGTTAGGGTATCAGTTGTTGAGCAGATCGTTGAGAAGTGGGGAACTGTTTTCAACGCTAATTATCATAAGGAACGTGTTTGGCAATTACTTCACGTAGCGCCACGCATGAAGCGCATAATCGGAGGCAAACGAAGTCATTGTGTCCAAAGTGTGAGAAGTGAGATGTGACGACACGTATCGCACCTCGCTTACATGAGCACACATTCACACGTTGCTTATGTTACAACTCATATGGACTAAAAATAGCTATTCGGCGTACTCAGCCTACATTCCTTGATAACTCTGAGATAAACCAAACAAGATGTTACATAGATCGACGCGCGTGAGTCATTCCGATTGGTTCAGAGGAGATATGAGTTAAAGTTGAGAAATTCAAAGGATATTGTCTGGAGTCTGGATATTGTCAACCTTTCTTTGTTCACGTACCCTCAGATCTATAGTTTCTCTTCAACTTTGTACCCCCCACTTCAGTGGCCGCACTACTCTTGCAGTAGACTAGACTGCCAATGACGAGGAGATCGAGGTTCGAATCTTGGTTGGGTATACTGGGGGTGGTTTTGGTTTTTCCAAAATGGTTATCCAATCTACCTCCACGCAAATGCAAACACATATCCTCTATATATAACCTTTCTAATCCCTAATACCATTAGCGTAATTATTACATAAGCGGATAACCCGTGCGAGGTGGTATAAAAAACAAATAGACTTTGTACCCCCAAAGTTGTTGGAGCATAATTCAAGTTACACATATTCTATAATATATATCTAAACTAAATAAAATAACTAAATTATTTAAATCCAAAATAATATATTAAATAATACGTTTTAAATGATAAATAAATAAATATTTTAAATTGTATACACCCCCTTACATGTATTTATGTACTCTAAGGGGTACGCGTACCACAAATTTAATGCCACTGGTCTAAATATCTCACTATTTCTGTTTCTCTCGATTCCATTTCTTTGATTTTAACATATATATTTCTATTTTAGTTTCCAATTCCTCAACATTCACAATTTGGATATTTTTGACCATGCATCCTACCTCACATAAAAAAATGTTTTTATAAAAAACAATTACTGTGCGTTGATAGTTAAAAAATGTTTAAAAAAGGTAGGTTATATTTGATTAGCGCAACATTACTGGAACACAAAGATTATATTGAGTACATTTACGATTTGTCAGTAGTGAAATGCAGGGACGCTGACATGTGAAAATTATTGGGGCGAGGGGGGCTGTGTCTGGGGTGTATGGAAGGGCGGGGGGAACCGGAAAATTAAACAAAAATTAAAGCCTTAAAACTTGAGTTCTGGGCCTATTTATTACTTAAACCTATAAAATTTATTAGTTTAAACAGCTTGATACAACAAAGCTGTACTTGTTTATATCCTACAATAAAACAAGCTTCCTCTTCTCGGATGTAGGAGGAGATTTGTGAAATAATTTGAAACATTGGAAACATATTATACACAGAGTATATTAACAGTTTTATTGAATAGAATATTAAAATAAAATAAGCAAGGAAATTTAAATGTAATACTTTCTATTTAAATAATCATAGAAAGTATCAAATAAATACTCAACAAAAGTCCATCAAAATAACTTCAGAATAAGGCAAAAGTTGTTCTACGCATTGGGTTGCTTTTGATAAACTCATTTACAAGTGGTCTAAGATCAAAGTTGTCCAGTAAAGCCTGATATGCCTTAAGTAATGCTATGTTTAGATGCATTAAAATATTGGGGGGGGGGGGGCTATGCCCCTCGCCAAAAACATTGGAGGGACTCAGCCCCGCACCCCCAGCCACATGGAGTCAGTGCTAGTGCTGAAATAAAACAGATAAAACAACTAATAATCATTTCAATTAAATATAATCCTATTCTAGATATTGCCGTTTTGTTTGCATACTTTCATTTCCTGGGATTGGAGAGTTAAGAGTCGTGGGAAATAAATTGTCCGCAATGAAACTACAAGTTAATCTGAAGGAAAGAATATTTCAAAAACCATAATACCAATTTACTGGCGTTTTTTTATTTGTCTTCTTCTATATTTAAAGAAATTAACAATATAAAGAAAAAATAAAATATTTATTGCTAGCCATCAATTAAAATTCAAATAATAAGTTTTACACTGAATGTTGAAATAAATAAAAATAATCCAAACAATTGATATTAAAAAAATATTGTTATTTAAGAAAAAATTAATGAGATTTAAAAAAATACATATTTATTTACTGTTTCCACAATAAACCTTCTTTCCAGGCCCAACTTAAAAAGAATACTGTATCCGGCTATTTGGTTACACGTAGTTCAGCGGTTTTCTACCAGGGCAACACTAACGTAAAGAGTCACCCACCACATAGTAATTCTCCCTGTCTCTCTTTGAGCGACTTTCTTATTAAAAACATACAGCAGGTGCAGAAACTTTGGCAATGATTGGAAGGGGATGAAGGGAATTCCGTGGTCAACTAATATTTCTATTTACGATAATAGCCTTTTACTTACAACTCTTTGAGTATAAATGCCCGCCTCGGTGGCCGCACGGTATGGTTTTTCTGAATAAGAAAAGATGACCTTTTTTTATTGGAAAATGCTCTTCTTGTTGATAGCAAGTAAATCATTAATTTAATCCTTTTTTATATAAATATTAATATAATTATGAATTTTTCAGCAAATTACCGGAGTTAATATAATTAGATCCAATTGGATATTTAAATCAGTTTTATAATATAATGTATTATGTGTCAGTACTTGGATTTTAGGACACACAATCATGCTAGACCTTCCCTCTTTTTTAAACTAAAAAGGGAACGGGACTTTCTCCCATGATTATATTTGAATTTTGTTGAAGAAATTAAACAATATATTAGAGAATACTTCTAAAGGAACAAAGATGACTCTCTGGTTGTTGTCTATAAGAGTAATGATAAAGGTATTTTGATTGTACATTATCTAAATGAAATTAGAGAAATTTGAAGAAAGAATTGATTTTGGCTCTGATACCACACAGCCCAAAATTAACTATTCATGCTTATCAGAATAAATTGGGTCGTCTTAATCAAAACTATATCGAAGTTCCTTTAATAAATTGTAATGAAAGATAAAAAAAACAGGATTAAGACAACTATTGATTCACCTGTTCGGGTATATTTATAATGTCATAATTATGCTGATGGGTTCAGGATGATATAGTTTGTAATTTAGAGAAAATGTACCCACATTTGTGTGGAAGTTGAGTGGAAAACAATTTAGGATAAGTCATCATCTGTACACTCAACCGGGATTCACCCCCCAATTTTCAAATCAGCGGCAGGCCAATTTATTGAGAAAGGGACGCCAAAGACTTTAAAGCATTCGACTACTGATTATGTGGATTTTCTTAGCACCACGTCTTACTACCTATTCAGGTTATACGCCTATGTATTAATTACGCTAATGGGTTAGGGATGAGGTAAGTGTAATTTATAGGAAGTGCACCCACATTTGCGAGAAGACAGAGAGAGTGTGTGTGTGTGTGTGTGTGTGTAAAAATAATTTAAGGGGAAACCACCCTCAGTGCACCTGAGTGAGATTGAACCCCGATATTTAGTCCTCGGCATTATGGTCTAACACGAGACAGCGCATTAGACCTTGCGGCCACCAAGGCTTGTATGTGGATTATTCGAAGTTGGAACGGTTGTTTTACGATATTGGGGTTTTGACTATACACTTAGCTGCTTCATATCGTGCCAAAGTTAGAACATTGTTTTGTTTTTTCGCTACGTCTTACTATTCGACGGGTCTCTTCGCAAATTTATATTTTCGGGGGGTTATATAAAAAGTAGGATTCTTGAGAAAGTGTACCCACATCTGCATGGAGAAAACTTGGGAAATAATTTGAACTAAAGTAAGAGAACCGTATGTACACCCAACAGGAACTCGAGCCCCGACCTCTTAGTCACCATAAAACTAGGATAGACGAAACTAACACCTTTTCCCACCTGCTCACCTGTGTGGGTAAATAATCACCAAAAATATTAATACATATTAATTATATTTTTATATGACTATTACTATCGCATTGGCTAATTGTAGTTCTTTATTATTTTATTGTAACAGTTTTATTCAGGTTATCACTAACCATTCAAATTGCCATATTATATAATAATCATTCTAACTTGATGTTAGGGATTTAGAGTAAATGTACATGCATTTGCGTGAAGGCAAATTTCAAACAATATCCTGAAACACTCCCGTATTCTGTAGTTTTTTTAAGCAACGCGTCTTATTACCCGTTCGGGTTATACGCCTACTACGCTAGTGGGTAAGGAATGAGCTAGATGTAATTTGAGGAAGTGCACCCAACCAGGATTGAACCCCGATCTCTTCGTACTTGGCAGTCAAGTCAAACACGAGAGTAGCGTTAGAACGTGAGGACTGCGCCCACACATATCTAGTTTGTTTTGTTTTGCAGTTCCACGAAATAATTCTTTGCAAGCCGTGTTGGCTGTTTTCTTTCAGTAATAATTTCTCACCAGTTGTTTTGAACAAGAAAATTCCTCTTATTTCCCCTTCAACGAGAACAAATCCCAATGTAGAAAATAACTACTAACGCGCTGAAGTACTGTGGCACCCTTGATAACTAGAATGCTGTTTTGAAATCAACTCCCACTGAATCGAGGTAGTGAAAGCTGTGATATTTAAATCGATTCTCGACGGGAATCGAGGGTATCAGAGTATCGAGGAATCAAATTTGATAGCCTCAATAGTGTCATGTGTGTTCTACATACGCCCGCATGGGTGGACACGCTCAAATAGTTTAGTTTGTCGATGACGAGGAGGTCGGGGTTCGAATCTTGGCAGGATATACCGAGGCTCCCCCACGCCCCTCCCCCAAATCATTTACCACTGTCTCTCCACGCAAACGCTTGTACACTTCCTCTTATTCTACCTTCTTCATCTATATTCTATTTGCCTAGTTGAAAATGCGTAGATCCCGCCAGGGTGGGAAAAAATATATATTTGTATACGTATTTATTAAATATTAATTTAGCCAGTGTGATATTATTGCAAATTATTTTTCTACAAACTTTTTATTTAATTTATTTTCCAGGTTGCAAATAACCTGAGGGTTTAGAGGCCCTTATCAATACAGAGGCTTCTTGCGCATAGACACGTAAATTATAGGCCTACATATATAAATATTTGTATTAATATCACAATGAATTAAAATTTGATATCTATGAAATACAAATAATTAATTTTTCCTCCATATGCGCTCCAAGCCCCAAAAATGTAATTGTTGCGACATAATCGTATAAACGTTATATAGTTTATTAAAACGTGGAATTTTTTTTTTCTAAAATAGGATTTCAGTAAAACAAAGATATGAATAATTTTGTAAAATCTCAGATTTAAAAAAATCAACTATTTGTAAACTACCCCCAATTATTTATATTTGTAATAATAAAAATATATTCTTACTTCTCATGAAAAACAATTCCAAATAATCATTTTAATTTAAATACAAAAAAAAGCCATTTTCAAACAATTACAAATTTTCTTAAATTTGTCACATAAAATACTCTTGAATTAATTTATATTAGAAAGATTATTAAACATAAATTATTATTTTTCTTGTAAAATAGTCTTCATATATCCATTTTGAACAAAATCATTAAAGTTATTTTCAACAAATTTCAAATTTTTCAAAATTTAGTTATCAGTAAGCTATTAGTGGACACGCTGATATATTTAACACAATCAGACGCGTGGGGTACTTTACACCCCTGTAAATTTTCACTGAATTATTAATACTTGTACGATTATTTTATGTTTTGTTTTAATTTGAATCAATTTAAACTAAATACATTCCACTAAATTAAATCAAACTAACTGATAAATAATATTAACTTGTTAGTTAATAGAAAGTGCCCAAATTTATGACGGATTGTTTTCTAAAAGGTTTATATACGTTCAGATTATTACAAAAATATTACTGTTTGGGCAATTGGGAGGGGGGGGGGGATGAGCTCCAGAAGTGTACTCGGGGAGAGAGGGAGGGGGACGATGACCCCTAAGCACCTAACGCAAGAAATTGTTCAAGTGTTCAGTCTTTGTTATGCACATCGCACTCTGGGAAAACTGGAAAGATAGGTTATTTTTAATTGGTAGACCCTCTTCGGTGGCCGCATGGTCTAACGCGCNATGAGCTCCAGAAGTGTACTCGGGGAGAGAGGGAGGGGGACGATGACCCCTAAGCACCTAACGCAAGAAATTGTTCAAGTGTTCAGTCTTTGTTATGCACATCGCACTCTGGGAAAACTGGAAAGATAGGTTATTTTTAATTGGTAGACCCTCTTCGGTGGCCGCATGGTCTAACGCGCTACTCTCAATGTAGACTAGACTGACAATGACGAGGAGATTGAGATTCGAATCTTATTCAGGTGTACTGAGGGTGGTTTTCCAAAATGGTTTTCCACTTTCCCTCCATGAAAGTTTGGGTACACTTCCTATAAATTTAACCTTCCTAATCCCTAAAACCATTAGCATAATTAGAATATGAGCGTTTAACCTAAACGGGTAGTAAGACGCCGTGATAAAAAATATATAAATAAAAATAAGTTTGGTAGAGAATTATTACTAAAGTTTTCTTAACGGATACATGTCCAAGTCAAACAATATAAGAATTCATCTAATGAACATATTTAGAGCTTAACATTACTTAAGCGTCGCTAGTTCTAGTAGAAACAAGCTCCTATGCGCCACTAAACGGAAACGTATATACTGGAATAATGTTTTATTTGGTTTGGCCTATAAACGTTTTTCGTTATAAAAAATATTTAAAAAAAATACTAACCTGAGCTCGTAATTCCCCGTCCACCCCACCTTAAACAATTCGCACTGCTCCATAGTCTATTTTTTAATTCTAGGACTTTGATTTGTAAATATTTCAAACATATCTGCACGTTATTAAATTCTTATAATATTTTTCGAACTAAATGTTGTCATTAATTTTTACTATCAGTTAAAGCTATGACGTCAACAAGTGCAGCCATTTTGAAAGAGCGGTAGCTGCTGAGTAGGATTTATAAAATAAGATGAACTGCGAGGGAAGGAAACCGTCCCAGGCCCGGCCAATTGGAAAAGTGGTCAAGCTATGACGTCATACTTCCGGCCTTGCGGTCCTGGGAAATGGCGCCAAATGAGATAACTACCCGCGGTAAGACACGGCGTCGCATATAGTAGCTAAAGATTAATGAACCCACGTGCAGTAGTCGAATTCCCCGGTCATCCAACAAGGCCTGTCTGTACCAGGACAGTTGGGAGCTGAACTGAGAGACAGATTATGTCAGTGGGGGCGAACATTTGGGGGAAGAGGGGGGAGGGCGGATAGCAAAAATATATTTTAGGGCTTTCACCCCACCCTCTTGCAATTGTTTGAAAATTGAACATTCCTACAAACTATTTTGAAAATTAGACTTCTTTGGATAATTTTTTGGAGTGTTCTTCATCCAGCAAATTTTCAATCCTATAAGCTATTTAGAGTGCTCCTTTCTCGGTACAGTTTTGAAAATTAAATGCCTCTAGAAACTGTTTTGTGGTCTTCACCTGGAAAAGTTTTGAAAATCAAATTTCTCTAGAAACCAGAGGAATGAAATAAATGTAGTGGTGTGAGGAGGGGGGTGGGCGAATTTATTCCAGGTGAAAGGAGCAAATTATTTCTGAAGAGGGGAGGGTGGAGAATATTTCCCCTTACCCTTCAGTTCTGCCACCACTGGCCTACACCTCATACACACGAGTGTTATCGCGCTACTGGTATCGCGGCTGGTCGCGAGATTTTATGACCAAGATAATAATCAATTTTAATTGAGTAACACTTTCCTTGGTTGATTGATTTTCTGTGACGTAGTGAGTCTGGAACGGGGTCGAAACAGCCTCTTGAGAACAATGAGGAATTACTTGAAAGAAAAAGTAGCAGCTCTGGTCTATAAAACTGATACTAGCGACCAGATGGTTCATTGTGCTGACCACATGGAACCCTCTATCCGCAGAAATTGGCATTATCTTTGCCATCAGACGGAGGTCGATCGGTCGGAATGGCTCGATTGCAGGCTGACGCCACGTAATATGATAGGCGTCCAGCGATTCTTAACCGGGGGGCTGCAAAAGGTTTTTTGGGGGCCCTCGAAAAAATAATTTGAAATGTTATTTGATTATTACTGAAGTCAATTATATTAAATTTTACGTTTTGGAAGAAAGAATTCGATGATCGTAAGCATGTAAGTACAGTAGACTCTCGATTTTCCGGGGTAATGGAGAGGAGGGAAAGCATGTATAATATAAATCACGGGTAGTACAAATAATTCCTATCTGTTTACCAACGCCATTCATAATTTGTTGCCATTTGTTTCTACTTATTTATGTGAAAAGGGATTTTCCACAGTAATAAATACTAAAACGAAGCAGTGAAATCGACTCCGAATCGACTCCTGCATACGAATAGCATTAGGTAATACAATTGAAACAAAAACAGACAAATTAGTGGAAAGTCTTCAACAGCAGAGGTCCCATTAAATATATTTAGGTAAGTTAATTTTTGTTTTTTATTTGTTTGCTAATATAATCAGTAAATAAAGCCAATATTTTAGAATAAATCTTAATGATATCTTAGTAAAAACTAGGGAGCCGTGAGTAATAAAAGGTTAAGAGCCATTGTTCTAACGATTACAATTCAATTGTGAATGTAAATGGACAATCGTTTGGATAAAAATGATGGACACAATTTATAAGCTAGAAATATATTACGATAAGTAGCTGTTAATACTACTGATAAAATGCATAAATAAAATATAAATTTGTCATACGTAGCGTTTAACTTAATACTGCTTATACCATTCGTTCTGTTTGGTCCGGTACACAGTAACTAAGCCAACAAATATGAGAGTAGCTTTTATTATGTTGCTTATTGAAGATGTTACATTACACTGAGTATATTATTACAACGTAGCTCATAACATTTCTTAGGACTACCAACTAAACATAATAAAAAATTACTAATATACAACACGTTCTTTATATAATCTTTTGTGAAATATTTTCGAATTACATTGTGCTTTATTTTAATTGCCAGCTGAAGTACCCGGCGTTGCCCGGGAGAAATATTTTTAGTTTAATGATTGTAGGCGGAGAGTAACTTTAAAGTTAGTTCCTTAAAACCCTGCACTACCCGTGGCCTTTTTATTCCAATATAGGCGTAAATAAAGTCTGATTTTTATAGGACGAACAGTAGATTTACCAACATTGAATGGAAGTTAATAAAATTTCGCAATATAGACATGTTTAATTTTATTGATTTATTATATATATTTCATCTAAAAAGTTATAAAAATTTCTAATGGTACTTCCTTTTGGATTACTTTTTAATTTGTCCTTACATTATTAACTAAATGCGCCCCGCAGTGGCGTATTCTGAGAAAGTGCATAGGTACGCTGTACTCTAAAAGTTGCAGGGAAGATTTGGGGGCCGAGGACCCTCAACTACCGTTGTCCAAGAACGTCAAGGGATTATTTCAAGGGAAATACTTGAAGATGGTTGCCTATAGAAAAGTGGTTCTGCTTTCCAGATAATCTGGAAATACTTTTCATAAAATCTGGAAGCGCCGGGAATCAAACCCGGGACATCTGGGTCCATAGCCAGAACCTCTGACCACTAGACCACAAAGGTGGTCCTCAAATTGTATTGATATCTACATGGTTAGAAATTTAAGTAAATATTAATGTTGGGGCTAAGAGTGGTATGGGCACATTTCTGAATGCATAAGAGAGAGAGAGAGATCCTATTCAATTAGCCTAGTGTAATTAAAAGCACACAATTAGCAATACTCAAAGCAAACAATCATAATAAGAGTAAAACAAAGTGGTACCAAGCGTCCATTAGCTACTTGGTGAGAAGGAATCAGTTGGCTTGTCCAACTCACGTTGCAATTAAAACTATTTCTTAAATTCCTAACTTATCTCACACAATGCTGCTTGGGAACAAACGAGTCTCCCAACTTGAGAATTTATGCTTCGGAAGCTATTTATAGATGCGTAAACTCTAACATAGGGGAGATTATCTCGGACTATTAATACTTTATCGCTACGTCATTGGTTTATTGCTAAGCTATTTACACATATCTTTTGCTGTAAGCAGTGGTGCACCCAAGGGTGAGAGGGGAAAACAAGGTACATACCCCCCTTTCACCAACACCACAAGTAATTTTAGTAGAAATTTAAATAATATGAAGTATAACTAAAATATTTAGGATTGAAGATGTGTTGAATATATAGGCCACATTTTAAGACCAGGCTTCTGACTTAAACCTAATATTCAAAAGGTTTATCGCTAAACACAAAATTAACAATTGAAAAAAACACACAAATAGTAGCTTCGAAACCACTTGCATTATTTAAATATCTTAATTACTATAAAACTACTCCAAATAATTTCTAAAAGTATTTAATATTCATAAATATTTTATGCCTTCAAGCTGTGCAACCCCAAACCCGCTCTCTCCATAAAAATTTCATTCTTGCTACAGCCTTGATTGAATGCCTCCCCCAAAGTAAATGGCTGGGTGCGCCACTGATTAAGTACATTATATGAAAATATATATATATATATATTTTAATTTACCTTTTCCTTCTAAATCATCTTGAAATAGTGAAATTACACTCCTGACTTTTGGGATTCTTTGATATTTAATTATATAAAATCACAATGACTAATAAGTCGTTAAAGTAAAACAAAAACTAAAAGAACACTATTAAAACTCCATGAATCCTTTCTTCTAAAGAAAAACCAGAATTACCATCAACTACGGTTAAAGTAGCCCCGTTACCCCCTCCCACCTTCCTCACTCTACCAGTACTGAAATGCCTAAATTTGAAAGAGTGGTTAAATATGTTTGCCAACTACATGATAATACATGTGACTAGAATGCCTAAACATAACTCAATGTATTTAATTAGTGTATAATTAAAATCTTGTTACGTATACTAATTATTATTTTACAATTAGTTTTATATATATTTTATGTAGTTTTACTTAAACTATACTAAATTAGCTTGTAAATAAAAATTGTCATCTTGAATCTTTTTTCAATAGTTGGCACAATGCTTAGCCTGCTACACATGAACAGCATGACCTGGGGTGTAAAAACCCGAGCTCATTGGCCAATTACTAGTGGGCGAGCGGAAAGGAATGTGTTGCAACCCCCTAGACATTGAGCAAGGTCATTAGAGCCTCCCTAGCTTGTTTTGCGGTTTTCAAGCAGCTGGCCCTGGGTTTTCTATTGTGTTAAGTAGAGCCTTTTGGAAGAATAATTACTTAAAACACAGCATTCTTGAAATATGAACCAATATTAATTTTTAAATTAATAATTCATTACATGCATATTTATTAACAATTTAAACATTAGTATTTACATAGTTAGAACAGACAACATTGAATTAAAAAACTAGTCCATATCATTATGGGTATGTGGCGCAGGACAAGCATACCCGGAGAATACGCCACGGACTCATAAAGTAATAAGTTATAATTGAAATATTTTTATTTACGTCATTGTGGTGCAACATGCAAAGAGTTATAAATTAAGTGCATAATATTTCCACGTTTCTCTTATTAGAACAAAGCACTGTAAACCATAAACAAATGATTATTTTGTAAATCCTATAAAAACAGCCAAACAAAAATTTGTTTCAAATAGAATTTATTATTTTTTAATGCGCCAGTGAATGAACACTATTGGCCTTGGATATTGACGTGATCACCTGAACACTGGATCTCTGCTGGATCACCATTTTAAATTCTTAATTTGAATACTTGTTCCACAATGCTGGTTTATATTATTTTTTTATATCTCTTCTGCATATGAGTTTGTACTCAAATATTGCTTAAAAATATTACCTATGAAACTACCAAATTACACCAAAATTCCCGTGATAGCTACTTGTTTCTCTAAAGCTGCTATGGCATTTTGTCGCTTACAGAGTAAAGTTTACTTCTATTTGATTCAGTACTTAAACACCACCCAAGTATTGGGCTGAGCTGCTCTATGCTAGATGACCTAGCTCAGTTTGGATTAATATGCTAAGTGATGTACCCACTATTCCAGATCAAGCCCCAAAAATAAAGTCCAAATAGAGTCCCAATATCTTTATGGTTAGTAGAGAATAATCATCGTCGCGGTAAAATGGCTGAGTAGTAGGCAGTAAATTGTAAATTTATAGACGAGGATATTTAACCCTTTTTTACCATAGCTTTATAGTCAATAATAAGATATTAGAATGCAAATCTGAAGGAGTAGAATTAAATCTTAAAGCTACTAAAGCTTAAAGATTATTCTTTATTCATAACTTTGAAGGTTACTAGTTTAATTAACTTAAAACTTTATTTTAAGTTAATAATACAAGTAACTAAAGGCAATCCTATCAAAGATACTGAAGTAATAAGTATTATTATCATTATATAAGGATCTTATGGAACTCACAACTTTCATTTTAGTTGAAATTTTTAAATATAAATAAATTTTTAAATATTTTAGTTCTAGATGTCATATTCTGAAAATTGAAAATTGACACCTGGACACGGGAATCGAATCCGGGACCTTTGGCTTAGTACGCCAATGCTACTGATCTATCCAGGTGTCATTTTTCAAATTTCAGAATATGATATCTAGATGGAGTAATCCTCACTAAAAGCATAAATAATAGCTTTGGCTATTTAATTCTTAGTATGAAATCCCGTACAATTATAATAATTGTACAAATGGCAGCAATAATCAAACTACTGAGTCGAAGATGGCTGCGTTATCTGATAGATAGCTCGTGATATTAATATAATCACATACTTGTAGCCGACGATTTCCGCACTCCATCATAGGCNCGTGATATTAATATAATCACATACTTGTAGCCGACGATTTCCGCACTCCATCATAGGCTCTGCCTTAAAATATGAGTGAAGAATGATCCTGAGCACGGGACGAGTCCTGGATAGCTCAGTGGTTAGAACATTGGCGTACTAAGCCAAAGGTACCGAGTTCGATTCCTGTGTCCAAGTGTCATTTTTCAATTTCCAGAAAGTGTGCTAAACCTATCGATAGTAATAAAAATGTCAAAATGAGAAGTTTTCCTAGCACTCGATAGAACCAACATACAATAATATTGCCTAGCGCCTGTAAACTATACTGTCCCGGGTCGAGCGCGCACGCTTGAAAAATAGAACCAGTTCTATCTTTCAAGCGTGCGCGCTCAGTCGCTCGCTCGCTCAGTCTGGCCGCCCCCTTAGGTGGACCGAGACGCTCCTTTTCTTTCAATATGTTTTTGTAACGGTGTATATTAATTAAATTATCCTCTTTATTGGAATGTTTTTGCAACAATGTATATTATTTTGTTTTACGTATCTTATTATTTTTAAGTAGGCCTAAATGTCTCAATTTTTATGTAAATGAGTCAGAAAGTCGGTGCGGTACACCGTACCATTTATAAAGATTTGTCAGGCAGTGTGGCTCTCAGAGATCGTCGTGACAACTTGTATACTATTCATTAGAACATTAGTTATTTTTGTATCTGCTTCGGTGGCTGCGTCACTATCGTATTCGATTAGACTGCCGATGAAAGGGAGATCAGGGTTTAAATCCCGGTCGCATGTACTAAGACGGGTTTTTCCAAACATTGTTTTCCACTCTCCCTCCACGCAGGTGTGGGTATAGTTCCTCTAAAATCAACCTTCCTCATTCCAAACTCATTAGCGTAATTAGTGCATATGTGTACAACCTGAACAGGTAGTAAGACGCGATACTAAAACAAAACAAAAAAATGTATCCTCTTACTGAGAAATCGTTTTAGAAAGAGAAAATTGAAGTTTATTAGGCCTATATGTATCTACTTAGGTCTATAGTGAGGGGAGGGAATGTCAAGACCCTGGCTTGGGCTGCAACCCACGTGACGTACTCCTACCAGTAGAAAATGTCAGCTACTCGTATCTGATCTCGTTTGACCCATTTTGATACGTATCAAATTTTGCGCCATTCAAAGATGAAAATTCGCCATATGCAATGGTGTTTTTATGGTTCTAGGGGCCCTACGAGCAATCCCCTTCTGGGGCCCTATATACAGGTAAGGTCTATCCTCCATTTATCCTTAAAGGGAACAAACCTACCTTTCTTGATTCCTATATGGTCTATCTTATAGAATAAGGCCATGGTGTAGTCAGTCAAGGTAAGACTGATTATGCCTTTAATGATAAAAGGAGTACATACACATGTAAGAACGTCTCCTTTGCGTGATAAAACAATTAAAATGATAAAAAGTAAAACCAAAGTGCAAGATAAACATTTAAATGGTTTTTAGTTTTGTTGCGTGTTGTTTAGTGTCACCGCCGAGAGTTTGATGCACAGATAGGATGTGTGACCTTGGTCAAAACGCGCCTCAAGCAGGTCTTATCGATTTAGTATGGTGCGCCTAGAAAAGTAAAAATAATAAATCTCAAAATGAAATGTTCAAGCATAAAATAAGTTAGTTCTTAATATAATATACATACACTCAATTTGGGGGCTTCTCAGATGTATGGTGCTTTTTTTGCGTGTTCTGTGCATGCCTTTAAATCCACAGTTTTTTGAGTTTTACAGATAATGTGCATTCGAAAACCTTGATGCTTTTAGGAATATTATCCATCTTTTATAATTTTCACACCATTTATATCATATTTATTATTGTAAGGTTGTATGCTTGAAATATTTGTGAAATTAGAATTTCAACCCTCCCCTTCTAAGCCCCCGAAAGAAATTCCCTCTCAAGTTTTTGTGTGTGAACACAATACATCTTAGCCAAGAGAATATTAAAGGAGGTTTTAGGGATCTGGACCCCCCTGGAATTCTATGGACGCCCCTAGTGTGTGTCCATATACACGCATAGGTACCAGATTTTATTGACTAAAGGTTTAGTAGATTTTCCAGCGGATCACCCTCCCACATCCCCTAGACTAATAAGGAAAAGGCAAACCAAGAAACAAGGACTTATGACAACTACCTGTCTTGGCGGCTGGTTGGCTGTTACTATTGTAAGGTTTGGTTCAAAGAACCTTTAGAAAGTACGAGTACTAGCTTCTTTTGACTTAACGATCAACATTAAATTACAATTTACTTTATTATAATTACTATTTCTAGAGTATTGATATTATCTATGGAAAGTGACACATATGACATAACTTTAGTTATAAACATATATATATATATATATATATATAAACTGTTTAGTAACTTTTATAACTGTCAAAAATGTTTCTTCTAATTTATATCAGACTTTAAGTAGTTTCCAGCCCATTGTCCTTGTGTGGTGTGAGTGTAGCCGACCAGGGGTTATTGTTTTTAACTTTTATTTAATTTGTTTGGTAAATTGTCATTAGTATCTTAATTGCATCTTTATACCCATTCGGGCTATTAGCATTAAATTACACCGATGGGGTAGGAATGTGTAAAGTAGAATGTTTGAATAAATGTACCCGCATTTGTGTGAGAAACAAATCAGAGAAAAAACAGCCTCAGCATTCAAACTACCCCGTCAGCAAAACCGACTAAATCAGTGGTTCTTAATCTTTTTTGGGCAACAGAGCCTTTTGAGAAATTAACAAAAGCCATGCATCTCTCTCCAAAAAAATTCACTTAAATACAAACGCACACAAATTTGTATACAATTTACTTTATTGCAGTGGAAATCTATTACGTTTACAGGGACATGATTTAATTGAATTATGAGTCTCACGCTCCCTTTTTATGTAAAAATCAATAACCACTTACTGAAGAAAAGTGAAATGAATCTATATTGTGAAAATAAAAAGTGAAAAATTAAGGTGGGGATGTAGGGGACGCGAGAAAAGGTCAGTGTTTTTTTCTGTTTTTAAAGCAAACTTTTTCTTTTTTGTCGAACGAAATCAATAGTAATATTGATTTAATAACAACTTTTTTCATTTAAAAAGTGTCTCATCTAATGCCGCTATGCTCACCACAGATATTCAAGAACTGTTGATATAACCATAAGAAAATTAAATTCTATGTTTTTAATGAAACAATATTTGATCTATTTAGGCCGAAAAAAGTTTTGCTATAAAAATTGAATAAAAAACACTTGTCTTTTCTCGCTTACCCTACATTCCCACCTTAATTATATTCAAAAGTAAAAGTCAATGCTGTTGTTTTGCTTGAATAGTAGGTTGAAATTGTGGAATAGTCTTTGACAGTGCAACGCACATGTCATCTTTGACATACAATCTATATCCATTTTTTGTGATGACAACAAGTGTTGAAAACCTTGCCTCCCAAAAATATGTTGTAGCAAACGGAATCAGAGCTTTCATAGCTCTCTTTGACAGGTGAGGACAGGCTTGGGCCAAAGAATATCAGAATTCTCCAATACTTTTTTAGTTGAATTAATAACTCGTCATTTCTTTTGTCAATGAGGTCATATTTGGCAAGGTCTGCATTATTGATGCTGTTGATCTAAAGAAGGAAAGGATTTCGAGTTCATGTTTCAACTTGAAGTTCATCTGAGCAGAAGTAACTTTTAAAATAGTTCTGCAGCGTTTCCAGGTGTCTGCAGATATCTGACTTATGAGAATTTGTCATTCTCAACTCCACCCTGAAGAAGCACTTCCTCCAGTATTGGAAAGCGCACATAGTTAGCCTCCACCACTCTCCTCTTCCAGAGTGGCAGTGTGGCTAAAAGAGCTCTTAGTTTTTTTTATTGGCATCCATAATGGTGACATCAGTGCCAGGCATCATAAGATTTACCTCATTCATTTTTCCAGAAATATCTGTGCCATGTAAGCCAAGCTATGAATGAGCTACACCCAGTAAAATGTTTGTGAACGTGAGCGTTCTTTTTCTCTCAAAACATGTTAAATTTCCGCCTGAAGTTCAATCAAACGCTTCAATACTTGTTATCTGGAAAGCCAGTGAACTCATGTGTAGAAGATAATAATTTAATATTTTGCTCGTATTTCTTGACATAACTTCTTGAAAAGTTTGTGATTCAAGGCCCTGGTTCTGATGAAATTGACGACTTTCCCAGAAGTAGCCGTCCCTCTTTCAAGATGGATGACAGTCTTTTACGCCAATGAATGCTAATGTAAAAAAAAAAGTATAATGAAGTGAGTAATGATGAAGTGTGCAGCTTCATTCTTTATCAAAACCACAAAACCAGTTGTATTGCCAAGAATCGCTGGTGTTCCATTTGTGCACAGAGTACAATTATTTTTTTTTCAGTCGATTTTTTGTTTGGAGAATAAACTTTTCACCATTTCGAAGACGTCAAAGGCCTTTGAAGTTTCCAAAAGAAATTCACAAAATAGATAGTCTTGAAGCCCATCCATAGACCCCCTGTGACCCCAATTTTAAAAAAACTGGACTAAATGGTTTGATGGCCTAGCCCTGCTTCTTACCGATACGAATTATTTTTACGGTCACGATTATGTGGTTCTATCTTCAACTCAAATTTTAAAACGAGATAGTAATAGCTGATAAAAACAAAAGCTAAAATGTTTTTTCTTTTTTCAACACCACGTCTTACTACCTGTTCAGTCTATACACATATGTACTAATTACACAAGTGAGTTGGGGATGAAGAAGGTTGAGATTAGAGGAAATGTACCCACATTTACGCGGAGGAAGAGTGGAAAGCCATTTTGAAAAAAACCTCTGTACATACAAACGGGATTCGAGCATTGATCTTCCTGTTATCAGCAGTATATTCTAACATGAGAGTGACGCCTTCATGCAGTCACTGAAGCAGCCGTTAAAACATTTTAAGGTGGGTACTACCTATTGAAAACGTTTCATTTCAGTCTGACAGCTCTATTTTGTGTTTGAGGGGGGGTGAGGGAGGTGGTTGTTTACTTTGTGTCTTAAGTAAAATGGGACAGCATCTAGGAACTGCATTGCATATTGAAAGCGTGACCTTCTTGGACTGATATCATCACTGGTAAAATAACCTTTATGGCGATAGCGAAAAAAAATTGAATATTTAATTCAGTAGAATCGAGCTCTTTTATTAAAAACAACTATGAATCGAATTGATCTATTTAGTTACTGAGATATTTAACATACACTTTCTGAATCGATGATTATAGCATCACACGGGAATTTCTACGAGCGAGAGGGAAGAGGCATATCAATTTTATCAGGAAAGGTATTTTCACGTACCTTCCAGGGCTATTTTACATGTTACACTTGACTACTGTGCACGCCCGTTCATTCCAGTATGACCTTGAACATGTTGTTATTGCAACCTGTATCCTGTACGTGTTTGTCTGACATCCTCGTTCCACCGTGCTTGTGTCCCGGGTGTTACGCGTTGTTA